>BSBK01001979.1:0-172500 GCA_027943335.1 Chamaecyparis obtusa
GCTCTATTAGAAGTGTTTAGGAGATTTTGATTTGATTAAAAGTGGATTCAATGGATGTACAGTTGTATTGAGACTTCCCAGTTTTCTATACTAGTGAATGAAACCTTCCATGGCTTCTTGACTACAT
This sequence comes from Chamaecyparis obtusa, assembly GCA_027943335.1. NCBI lineage: Eukaryota > Viridiplantae > Streptophyta > Pinopsida > Cupressales > Cupressaceae > Chamaecyparis > Chamaecyparis obtusa. The sequence goes on from BSBK01001979.1 coordinate 128, forward strand.
GATGGAACTACATGAAAATACAATCTCCCCATTTTTATTTATAATAATAGTAGGGGAACTCAAGAGAATCATTAATATTGATAGAGGGGTAACAATTAGAAAGGCGCATAAGTTATCCCATAGATTCAGGAAATCATAAATTAAATGGTTTATGGATGGCAGAATACGTTTTAAGGAATCTATGCATAGAGAGAAAAGGACAATTAGATCACTTCTAGATTTGTATTTCCAAGTGTCAAGTTAGAGTATAAACTAGAGAAAACCATAATTTTACTTCAACACAAAACTAGGTTTATAGTAATATGTTACAAGATTCCTTGATCTTTAGGTGACCAATTTCCTTGAGAGATTTATAGGGGTACTATTGTGGGCTAGGATCAACAAAGATTCATAAAGGGAGCCACTTGTGGAAGCTATAGGAAAAAATTGAATCATGGAAATGGAAATGGCTTTCATGAGTGGGTGGGTTACTAATGTGAGAAAAAAAAAAAATACCATCCCTATACGTACATAATGACTTACTTGGAACTCCCAAAGGAAGTGGAAGACATTCAAAATAGGTTAATACATAGTTAATTTTTAGAGTGGCACAAATGAACAATAGAAATTTCCCCTCATTGTGTGGGATAAGGTGTGTACCCCAAAGGAAGCTAATGTACCCAACTTTTGTAATATCATGATTATCAACTTGGAAATGGGATGAAGCTACTTTGGAGATATATACTCAAGGTAAATAGAAATGGTTCAAGATTATAATGAATAAATATTTAGATACTAAAGAACCTCAGATAATTTCCAATATTAGGGATCCACACTTGAGAATCTGATAAATGTAATTTTATCCTAAACTTCAAAGACATTATAACCAATCATTTAACCTAGGATGTCAAGAATGGGAATGAAACCTCAATTCCTAGTCAAACTCATGAGAATTTCATACTGCACTAAATGCCAATCCAAATCTAGGTATCATTAAAATAGACACCTTGATAAATTAGAAAAGTAGAATGGAAAATTACCTAGAGAAAATAGAGACTAATGCAATAATCCAATGGAAGTGGATATCCCTCAATAATCTAATGCTTTGGCTAACAAAAAAGTAGAATTGAGTACCTAGAATAATATGAGATAGATCATTGAGTCTCTCATAGGGGGAGGATTTCATTAAATGGTTTCATTCAAATATTGGGGGGTATAAGGTTAAATTTGGGTACAAAATAAAGGAGGAAATGATAAAGTTATAAAATTGCCCAACCCATATATTATAGAATAAGAATTATTTTCCCACATGGTGGTTCTTTTTTTACTTGGATGGAATTACAAAGAAAAAATTTCATTATGGATAGAATAAAGGAATTTGGAATTTAGTGGCCTAAAATATGTATATTGTGGAAATAGGAATAAGAAATGACAGAGAATTTACACTAGATTTATTAGTATATGCGGGCATATTGGAATTTACTTCATGCGAAAGTTTATCTAGTCTACCCCCATATCACAAATCCTCAAAGGTTGTATCTTTTAGTAGCCCATAAATAATAAGGGTTTCTAATTTGGTAGCCTTTTTATTTTTATTCCTTTGTGTGTGATCTATGAAATTTGGAAGGAGGAAAAGGATTGAGAGATGGCTTGGAATGTGTTGGTCAATAAAATTGAATTGGTAGTTGTGGAATAGTTTAAATTGAAAGCTTTGAGGGAAGACCGAAAGAAAAATATATTCTCCCTATGGGATGATGGATTGACATAGTAATTAGATAAATTTAAAATTCCCCTAGTTAACGAAGATCAAAAGGCTCATCTTTTGCACAATACTAGAGAAGACGTGAACTGGTAAGGTCTAGAAATAGGTTAGGCTAAGATAAACTTTAATGAAACTTATAAGGAAAACCCAAGCCTGAGTGGAGATGGATGTGTAGCTTGGAATCACACTAGAAAATTTCTTAGTAACAAATCAATTCCTTTAAGAGTGAAAATAAATAATAATTTTGAATTTAGAGAGGCTATCATGGATGTGCAGTCTAGAATTGAATTAAAGATGAAGAAACTACATTTAGAAGGAGACTCACTTTTAAAAATAATATGTTATGGGGGGGAAAATCCATTCCTAATAAGAAACTACAAAAATGGATCAATTCTATCGAGGAGTTAGTGAAAAATTCAAGAACTTTAAAGTGACCAATGTGCACTATAAAGAAATTAAACATGTCTTCTACCAATGAAAGATGCAACAAAAAATATGTTAGTAGTCTCAAGATTTAGCATTAGAGTGACAAATGACAAGATGTGCCACATTCATATAAAAAAAATGTTTGTTGAAAAAAATAAAAAACTCAAAAAAGAAACTTTCTAGTTCAAATGCTTAAAATAGAATACAAAAACATAGTTATCCCTCTTAGATGCACATAAATATGATGCAATAGTGTCACACTAGAAATCAAATATGCATTTACATGATTCAAATGCCCAAACAAGCTATTGTGTGTAATCAAAGTGTGACACACTTATATGAACCATTAACTTGAGAGAATCCATAGAAGAGGAAATCTCAAGAAGTTGCTCAGCTTCCTAGTTGAAGTGATTTTAATCCTTGTCATGATGCTCATCAAATTGGCATAGAGTATTAGTGACTTGAGTACTCCAAAATGGAAGATTCATGCCATGCCCCACCTAGGAATCCTTGGAAACAAGGATCAAAACAAACATTATTTTATTTTATTTTTTTAGATAGACTAATAACATTACAATAATGAAACCAACTACAATAATAAGCATTAAGTAATATAAGAAGTGCAAGAAATATGACATGACTATATATCTACTTATGCAAGTGCAAGTCTTACAACACCGCCAAAGATTCCAAGGCACACTACTAAGGTTCAAGGGACGGTTACATGGATCTACTAGTTCGCTATTGTTTAAGTAATTAACATGCAAGAGTTTATCTAGTTACTATGATATACATTTCCATAATGATGTTCTTTTTTAAGCCCAAGGGACAATTCCTACCATGGTTAATCATACAATTTCATTTATCGATTAATCCTATAGACAAACATAAATACACATATAATTACTACTAGGATGATAAAAAAATTGATCTATTTTGAATTTGGGAGGGTGTGTTTCCTAAAAAGGGTATCGAAAAGTCAACTTGCATCTTTTGGTCAAATGCGTAAGTGCCCACTCTTTGATAAATGAAAAGTCATTTACTTTATCGTATGATAAAAGCTTTTACTAGAAATGATGAAACTCTAAAAGGCATATGATGAAGTTCCTAAATCGTACAAAGAAATATTTTATCGTATGATGAAATACCAGTTTCTACAATAGAATACTCTATCGTACGATAATCGTATTGACTTTATTAAAAGAAAAAAGCTAGGAAAAGAAGAAGTAAAAATAACCCCCACCATATGGATTACCATAAATAGGCACATAAAGGAGGCAAGCACTCGACTGCACCAGAAATATAATCACAAGATTGTATTGATATTCATTTTAGAGCACCAATTGAAGTGTTCCTATGATAACCTTAACTATGCAAATATCAAGAGAGGAGCTATAACAAGCATGTTTAGTACCAACAATGAAAGATGAAAACTAATACTAAGCATCTCATTGTTACTTATATTTACATTTCCTTCATACTAAGGATCCATTATACAAGATTACATTACATAAGACATGAGTCCTTAATAACATACATGAGAATGACACAATATGAACCAAATACAATAAGAGATGAGTAAGGAGGAGAGGAAAAAGATGAATCCCAATGCTAAAGTTGAAGTCACTACTAACAAAGAAATCTGATCCCTAATGGTGATTGGTCATGCCACCCAGCCATGTGGAACCCTTAGGCCCACCCCACCGTGCTAGGAGATGAACACATGACTCAAACACAATAACAATGAAACACTAGGGAGTAGGCTTACACACACACCAAACATAGGGCACTCACTTTAGTACATGAATAAGAAAGAACCATTATCTACTCTTTACAAAGTAATGCATATAGGGTTCTACTCCATCTATAATGAGATTAGGTGATAGAGTAAAATAAATGAGAAAGTATCATCATGTAGCACAAGTAACTCACACAGAATGAATAATCTTGTCATAGAAATAATGAGTCCAAAATAAATACCTTGTCTCTCATTTGCGGTTTCATCTCTACATCTCATCCCAAGCTCAACAACTTCTAAGGCATGAGGAGAAGATACATGTAAAACACATATAAACCACTTTCACAATATGCAATATGAATTTTAGAATTACCAACTTATATGAGAGGGAGTAATTTAATAATCAATTTCATATACATCATTTTAAAAATAGACAATATTAGCTTAGTATGAAAGACCCAAAGCAAGAACAGTAACAAATGCAAAATTATATTAACACAAAAAAAGCACTTGAGGCAAGCAGATTATATAACACACGCTCAATTGGACACAACACCAAGGGCATGGATCCTAAGGTGATTCAATAAATAAACATAAGATATAAACATCCCAACATGTTCATGTCATATCTATTATCCAAAAAATTGAGCAAAGAGCTCCAAAACACAAAAATACCAATTTCTGGTAAAATTCGATGAGGGTTCTAAAATTAGCATTTTAACTTGAAAGACCACTTTTATGCCAAAATATAGAAATATACATAATGTTCTATGACCATTTCAAAAAATAAAATCTGATTCCTTGTAGCAAAGACAACCAATATCAAAATCTAGTTCATGTCCAACATGATGAATGATGGGTTCTGGATAGCACACAAAACAGTGCAATGAATAAAAAGTCCAAAAACCAAATTCGGATTTAAGCTACAAAATTAAAACCCATTGGTCTAAATCTAACCAACAACACATTTTTTAAATAAAATTCTAATTTTAGATTCACAATGAAGTTTGGTTATCCACACAATTATCACATTTGCATTTTTATATCACTATTCACATGCAATCTTCAAATGACCATAACTATATGAGAATGAACTCAAATTGTGTCAAGTAAGAAATTCTATTATATAATTCTATCATCCCACAAAATAATATGAAATCAAAACACTCAAATTCCACTTTTTACATCTTCCATTTTTCAACCTGTTAGTAAACAGATTTAGTCTTAATTTTATCTCTTGATAACTCTTCCCTATAGCCCTTTTTAAGACCAACTTTTTTTACTAACAATTGGGTAAGTGTTGGATGCTCTCCACTTCCCTCTGAATTCTTTCTTAGGTACAGCTCCCTAATTGAATTTGCAATTCAAGTTTTTCTTTTCTAACAACTATTTTGGTTTTAGCTTTTGACCTGAAAGCTTATAAGGCTGCTAAAACATTCTTCAGATGTTCAGCATGTAAACGACTACTTTATGAGAAAGATTTGATCAAACAGAAAATCACAGTTTCCCATTTCCAAAACATATAATGTACTAGAACTAAAATGTAATGATTTAATGACAGATTAACAAAAACCCCAAGAATGCTGGATAAGATTTTATATACCAGAAATGAACATATCAATCAAACACAGGATATATGTTCATCCAATTCAAACTGCAAAGATTCAAAGCAAAAATATATATATAATCAGATTGTTGTTTCCATAACACAGATCAAAACATGCAACAGAAAATAAATCCTTATACAGCCAACTCGGAAAATCTGAGAGTACTATTTCAAAGAAAACTTCTTCCAAACAAAAATACTAAGTCTACCTTTCAAAATTTTCTAACCCCTGCTTCTATGAAAACTAAGCTATTTAAAGTTTGAGCAAAGCCGAGAGGTCTCCTAAAAAACCTGACCTCTCGGTTAAATAGTTAAAATAGCTTAAAGAGTTAAAAGGACACTTGGCCCCATGAGTTTTGAAACATGAAACTAAAAAGATTAAATGTCAATCTCCGCATCTTTATCGGAGGCGCGCTCCTCTTCTCCAGTGATATTCTCTCCTTCCGCTACAATCTGCTTTGTCATCTCTAGCTGCTTATGTGCCTGCAGTAGTTCCTTGGCATGCGGCATGTGCGGTACCCTTAGGTTCATGATCCTAAACATTATGGCTTCTTTGGTCCACTTTACTTTCCTGACTTTCTCGATGGTTAAAGGGAACTGGTCCACACCAAGATAGAGCATTGATTTGACTTGAGCAACCTGAGTTAAGTCTGAGGGTTTAGGGTTTAGTTTGTCCTTAATTTTCTTCATGGTGTTTTCAAACATAGCAAGGGTTATTTTCTATTCCTGTTCTCCCATAGCAGCTATATATGTATGAGCAAAGTTTATCACCTTAAGTTAAGTGATCATAGCCTTTTGTAACTGCTTGATCTCATGCTCACTGTCCTTGTTCTCAGAAATACTACTTCTGATAGTGCTCAAACACCAACTTATATTTTTCCTAAGAACAAAGAAGGTAGAGTCATCTTGTACTTTGACACCCTGATCTGTGTAGAACTTTACATAGCCATACTTTTCAATTTCAAGAAACTTGGACATGGTGGTGAACCATTTTTCTTCATCCCTCTCCCATACATGTCTTTGAGATTGTAGTTCTCCTATCAAAATTTCTATATCATGCAGAACCTCATGCACATCTTTTTAATACTTAGAACCACTCTTAAGGATTTCACAAATCCACTCCTCCATAGAAACTGCTAGAGCACGTCCCTTTTGAACTTGGTTGAGAAAATTCTTGCTTTCGACTGATTTTGGGTCAAAGCCTTGGGGAGATTGAACTAAGGGAGTGGCATCAAATCTATAGAAGGTGTTAATAAATTGTGATAGAGTCACTATAGTTTGTTTCAATTCCTTCTTTTCTTTTCCATCCTACCAAGAAGAGTTCAGCATGTGTTGTGCAGTCTCTTTGAATAAGTTATTTTTGCCAGCCCTGTCCATGTTTCCCAACTCTACTTTGGTAATCTCAAAGTCTTCAGCTTTAACCTCCTGTTCATCTTCCTTACCTTCCTTAGGTTTGTAAGTGGCAAATTTAGTGGTCCATTTTCCAGTTTTCTCATCAGTAAACATGCAAGCCGTGCTCTTAACCTTTTTTGTCTTTGGAGTCTTTTGAACATATTTACTTACAATATCTTTAATAGGAATTGAAGCAGGAACTAAATTGCGCTTTTTACTTACAATAGATAATGGCCAGGGATTTGAAACTCCAGAACTCAAGGACTGTTCGGGTGTCTTCATTGGCATGGATATCACTTCCAATGTAGCATCATCCAGGTCAAAGAGGTCCTTTCCTATTTGTTCATTTTCTGATATATGGAAACTGATATCTTCCATTTTATCATCATCTAGGTTTACCATCAGAGGTTCTATCTGAGCCATATCTTTCTTTGTCCTTGACTTGGTTCTAGATCTTATTACCCTTTGTGGTAAAACAGTTGGGAGAGAATCAGTTACAATCTTCTTCTTTGAGTTCCTGACTTGAGATTTCTCGGAAGCCCCTGTAGTTCCAATATGTGGAGGTGAATTAGAAATAGAAATAGAAGGATCTAAAGGAGAAAATGCAACTTCTTCTTTTTCTACTCTAACTCCTTTGCTCTTCCTTCTTCTCTATAGCCACTCATTGGTTAAGCAAATCACATGTGAAATTCTCTCATCAATGTCATCTTCTTCATTTTTAGACCAGTCAACAATCACTTCATTTTTCTCAATAGATTTTTTGTAATTAGGATCAAACATATCTGACCCGTCATTAGTGACTCCCTCTACATTTATCTTTAACCTCATGGACTGAATCTGTGAAACACACAAATGACTATGTTCTCTTTCTTCTACCTGTGACTCATCTTTGCAATCCTCCCAGAAATCTTCTAGGTCAGGGACAGGAAACATATGTGCCCTAAGGCCCAGGACTCCACTAGCATAATTCTTATTGTCAAACCCCACCCATTCTGCATAAAATTTAAAGCCAAAATGATGCATACCACACCCAATGCTAACAGCATCTGCCATGGTATTTTATGATAGTCTTCCTAAAGAAATAGGAAAAGCTTTTATCCATTCATCTTCAGGTAAAAATCTTTTCAAAACTATTGATAACTGCCAGCAAATTTCAGCCAATACAAAACATTCAAGGGTGTACCTAGGAAGCCTTAACGGTTGATCTTTGAAACCCCCAACCCTGATATAGGTAAATTTTGGGAATTGAATGTAGTAGCTCCCATACTTGGTTATCAAAGTTTGAGCTTCAAGACTGATTCTTTTACCTGGTGTACTAACCAGTTCATAACATAGTTTACCCAGAAAGGTATCATGGACCTTCTTATAATCTTCAATAGCTTTATTTTTCTACAAAAGGGGATAGAATTCATACACACTCATATTTGCAACCAAGGGTTCATGAGGGAGACCAAGCCAAGATCTGCTACATGCAAGATAGTAAATGAGATATGAGGACATAAAGAAGTCACTCCCTGTTAACTTGGATGCGTTAAGCTGTTCCCTTAGAGAGCTTGCGATTAACTCAGCCCAATCAAGAGTTTGGGTCCCATCCAAGATAATCTAGACATAAAAGTACATCCAGTCGGCAAATAAAAAGGCAACCTAAGAACCACTGACCCGGTGTAACATGAATATGAGGTCAATGATGTATGGATGAACATGGGTCCTATTAAACTTCTTTGGGAGGCGGGAACCACCCCTCTGAGGATTCAGTAACCAGTTTCTAGCCATAGAGGTGTGGTTTGCATCTCTATTTTCATTAAATTTTATAATAGATTGGGCTGGTGAGAAGGCAGAGAAATCCTTTTCTGGTATTTGTAGGGCTTGAGCAACTAACTCCCTCTTAATGGGTATCAAAACAGAGCCATCTTTATTCTTTATAGATTCAGTCCTTGCATCATAACATTGAATACACTTAAAAATGAGCTTAGGATAGGCAATAGCGGGAGGAAATGTTGTTGGAAACAATTGTCTGAAGGAAATTGCTACTCAAATTATGTATTGTCTTTGATGTCACACAATGTCATAGTCCACAGCAATCAGTTCCTACCGAGCTCAGTCAGTTTTCCAGACAAGGAAATTCAGTGTTTACCAAGTTCAGTCAGTTATCAAAGGAAATTCAGTGTTTACCGAGTTCAGTCGGTTATCAAAGGAAATTCAGTGTTTACCGAGTTCAGTCGGTTATCAAAGGAAATTCAGTGTTTACCGAGTTCAGTCGGTTATCAAAGGAAATTCAGTGTTTACCGAGTTCAGTCGGTTATCGAAGGATTGTCGATGTTTACTGAGTTCCCTCGGTCTCCGAAAGATTGTAGAAAGTTATGGTCACCGAGCACTGTCGGCCCTTGAAGGATTTTTGCAAAAAGAGTTTTCTTAATTCAGCCGACTGTTATACTAAATAATGTCGATTTGACAAATCTAAAATCATATAAATAAAAGGTCAAATGTGAAAAATTAAAAAAAACAAAAAGCAGAAGATTTACAGAAGAAAAGATAGAAAAGGTGTGTGCGAATTTGTGAAGGATGTTTAGATATCCTTAAGGTGCAGTAGAGATTTATTCAATCAGGAAGGATCACACATATGCAGAACAGAGATCTATAATCAGCAAGGCAGTTGCATAATTATACAGGTCATTTTTTCATTGTTACCTTCTTATCATTGTAACAGTGAAATCTAAATCTCTTAACCAAGTTGGTTTAACAACCATATTGTAAATCCTCTAACAAGGTGACATTTCCATTGAATTGTTTTCAAGACCTCTTACCAGGCCACTCCTAGCAGGGTGATTAAATCCTCTAACAAGGTCACACCTAACAGTGTGTTTTGTAACCTTTTACCGGGTTGGCTTCTAACCAGGCATCACTTCAGAAAAGTGAAAATCAGTATCTAGATACATTGGTGGTTTTTCCCATATTGGGTTTCCACGTTAAATCTTGTGTCTCTTGTGTTCTTAATTGCTATCTTAATCATACACCAGTGCTGATGAATATCTAAAAGATAATTTTGTTAATACTTTCTGCATCTTCAAAGTTAATGCAATTTATTTATCGAGTGCTAAAATAGATAACATTTTTTTTAGATATCCTAAGGGATCTGGAAAGAATTAATTGTGAAGTGTTTTATGGTTGACTGATTCACCCCCCCCCTCTCAGTCACTTCATCCATATTCCATCAAATGTGGCTACAGAACATAAATCACTATGTAGAATTTCTAGAGCTAGTGTGTCATCTAAAGAATTCAAGAGCCAGGAAGGTAGGTTTTCAATGTCATACCCTTCTAAATTAGTGTCTGTAATTGTAGGACCATCACACACCAGACTAGAAGAATTCCCAAACAAATGAAAAACTGACTTCATTTTCGCTGTAAATAACCCCCAACCCTTCATAGCTGATCATAAATCTTTATAAAAAGAACAAGGACCATAGCCAACTCACCTCTAAATTGCAAACACCCCTGAGTATAAAGCTTTTCCAACACTACCTCCGTGCACCAGCTCTTGAAGAAAACTCACGCTTTTGTAATAAGATGAACACAGAATTAAGCTTAAGTATACCTTTAGGGTACCTGAATTTATTACAAATCCTTGCCATTAATGCCACGAATTTGATTTGACATTTAAATCAAGAGACTGTAATCATTATTTAAACAAGTCCCAAGGCCATCACTTCTAATTATGGTTGCGCAAACCAAGGAGGTACTTCATTAAGTCTATTACATGCTAGCATTTAATTCCCTTTGTTGTGGGTCCCAACACACCACTGGCTTTAGAAACTCATGCTCTGGCTGACGTCACTAAACTCTCTTGAACATACATGAACCAAGTTCTCTGGAGTTCTCAACCGTTCTTTCTTGTTCAAGACTTTTTATTGTCGGCAAACTTTAGGCAAAATTCCATACCCGGAATCATTAAGTTGAAACTTCTTACGATTCAAATTGCCTTATGTTTTATCCCCTTTCTGGTGTTATCAAAGAAAACAACCGATCACCTGCAAAAGTGCAAACTTAATCAAAATGTTAAAAAAATGCGAACATCTTTGAACCTAAGGGAACACAGTTCTACACTGTTCACTAGTGTTCAGGGGTGTTCAAGACCATTCTAAGTCTGAAACGTTAAGTGACCAAGAAGATAAAAGCAATGAATGAACTAATTACAAAGATCAAAGGGAAGTCTGTGAGAGGCATATTTTGACATAGAGACAATTCTGAGGACATGCATTTGCTTAAGAAAAACCAAGGATCAAGACAGAAACTGGGACTAACACAACCAAACCATAAACTCTCATAAACTCTATTAAAATAGCTTCAATTTTCAACTTTCAAAAATCAAAATTCTAAATATACCCTTTGGTTCTAAAAGTTCCCAACACACCTCTTTTAACATAAAATTCACATTTTCACTATTTCTAAAAATTTGGGCAGCATAACACTACTTAGGGCACATTTTTTACAATTTTTTATAAAACAAATGATACAATGCATGAAACCAAAATGTGTAATAATATGAAATATTCTAAATCTTACTGCTAAATAAACAAAATTGATTTGGATTGAAAATATTGAGTATAGATAGAGAAATCAACAAAACTCTACTTCAACTTGAGAAAAACTTTAAAATTGAAGAACTTTTCACATACTTGACCATATTTTAAATCTTTTGGACAACAAGAATAATTTGAAGAGACTAATCCATTGAGATCCTACCCACAAAAATCTTTTCAATAGATTTCTCCCAACAAAACAAATCAAATAAGAGATAACTGAGATAACTAAGAGGGGGGGTGAATCAGTTATCTACAAGATTCAATTCTTATCCAATTAAGTACATAAGAACATTATGCACATAGACAATTAAACATGAACACAATTTTGGTTACGGGGAAACCCAAATAGGTAAAAACCCTGGTGGGAATTGACACCCACTAAAATTGCACTAGTGTATAATGATCCCTGTTAGAAGATCTTACAACCCTATTAGGATTTGATCTTTACAATGCAATAAGTACAGTGACCTAGTTAAGGGTTGGAACCTATTAGGAGTCTTTTACAATTAACCCTGTTAGGGGTGAGGATGCATTGTCTGAGAGCTCACTGGTCAAAGGGGTGAAGGCTGCAACCTTCTAGATAACAGATACATACTATATCTGCAAATGGTGAACTATGAAGTAGACCTGCTTTCTTGATTAGTTCCAATGAATAGCACACACTCTTTACTTTGTCACATAGACCTTCTGTTGATGGCACAACACTTCCAACCTTCTTCTTTGCTCTTGTATTTCAACTAAATATCATACATAGCAATCACAAATGACTGCCTATAAATATCTTTCATCTAAATGATATAATCAAGTTGGCCTCTTAGAACCACCTTGAAATCATATTAGAGAAACAACAAAACTCTCCAATAACATATTTGTCAGCTCTACTAATCACTCAATACAAATTGGGACCTGTCCAACTCAATATGAGTGAACATGTCACTTCACACTGTCGGCTCCACCAAATTAACTAATACTTTCTCCTCATGTTGAATTACATCATACACTCTTAACCAAACCTTCTTAACTCTCTAATAAAGATCAATCCAAGTGCACATAGCAAAATGATGAGCACAACTCCTATACCAATATAATTTATGTCGGCTCTTCTGGATAAACTCAAGAAACTGTGACTGTTAATTGTGAACATCATAACTTAACTTCTACTACATATTTGACTCTACGTCCATGAACATAGCTTCATACATATGTCTACAATATACATATAAACATGCAAGGCTCCATGATGACCGTACTATTAATCTCATAAATAACTCTGTCTGTAACTCTATCAGGAACACTTCTGACACAAACTGCTACACAATTGTATGTATTCATAATCAACCTCTACATCCATGATATAATTTTGATAACATATCTATGCAACATATGCTCAAGGCTCACTACTTAAGACTTCCACACATGCTTCTTACCATATGTTGTCATCAATGACAAACATAAAGTTAGCACTGGCTTGCTGGAAAATCTCCAACAATCTCCCTCTTTGGCATTGATGGCAACATATGGAATGAAAAACACCACCAATCCAAATGAGCAATTATTTTATAACATTCTCCATTTCCTCAACAAAACTCCCCCAAGGATGAATACTCCAACTGTTGCAACTCTTACTGAATACTCCTCCTTACTTCATGCTCCTTATTTTCTTATTTGTCATGACTATATATTACTCCCCCTTTGACATCAATGGGAAAGGGCGTCAAACAATTAAGCTTTGGTACTACTCCTAAAGTAGAGTAGTCAACCCTTCATCAGTTAATGAGAACTTATGCACTCTTGCAAGCTCTAATCAGAGTTAGGGAAGGGAATTACTCCCAGCTTCTCCCTGAGATACTCAAAATTATCCTTAAGTAAAGGCTTTGTGAATATGTCTTCAAGCTGATATTTTGTATTCACATAATCTAGCTTCACTTCATTCTATGCTACTTTCTCTCTTAGGAAGTGATACTTTATCTCAATGTGTTTTGTATTTGCATGCATCACAGAGTTCTTAGACATATTGATAGTGCTAGTGTTATCACAATGGATAACAATAGGATAATCAATCTGAATACCAAAATCTTTTATCATTTGCTTGATCCACATAATTATAGAGCAATTTAATGCTGCTACAACATACTTAGCTTCTATTGTTGACTGAGAAATACAATTTTTCTTCTTACTTGTTCAGGTGAAAAGTCTATCTCCAAGAAATACTGCTCCTCCTAAAGTACTCTTTCTATCATCCATGCATCCTTCCTAATCTACATCTATGTACACATGAAGCTCTACATTTTCTAAATTACGGTATCATAAACCATAATCTATAGTTCTTTTCAAGTATCTAAATATCCTATTTACTTCCATGAGATGACTTTTCTTAGGTTCTTCTGCAAATCTTCCAACAATACCAACTACATTGGAATTGTCTGGTCTAGTTTGAGTAAGATATATAAGTTTACCAATTATAGATTTATATAAGGTTATATCTACTCTTGGTGAATCATCTTCTTTTGAAAGCTTGCATCCTATTATCATAGGGATACTAACTGGCATGCAATCATCCATCTTGAATTTCTTTAAGATCTCTTTCACATACTTAGTCTGATTTATGAATATATCTTTATCTTTCTGTTGCACATTCAATCCCAAAAAGTATTTCATAGGTCCAATCATGCTCATCTCAAATTTTCTCTGCATCTCATTAGAAAATTATGCGCTAAGCTTGTCATTTCCACTAAAGATAATGTCATCAACAAATATAGCAACTAACAATAGTCCATCAGATGTTTTTCTTATGAACAAATTACAATATGTTGCTCCTTTCTTGAATCCAATCTTTGTTAAGTATTCATCCAGTCTTTCATACCATGATCTAGGGGTTTGTTTAAGTCCATAGAGGGCTTTCTTCAATTTTCATACCATATTAGGTTTTTTTGATAAGCTGAATCCTTCAAATTTCACTATGTATACTTCTTCCTTCAACTCTCCATTTAGGAATGTTGACTTAACATCTATCTGGTATACTTTAAAGTCTTTGAAGGTAGCATAGGCTAGAAACAACTTTATGGCATCCAATCTTCTTATAGGGGAAAATGTATTTGAATAATCAATTCCTTCTCTTTGTGCATATCCTTTACACACTAGTCTTTCTTTGTTTCTTACCAATGTTCCATCTTCATTAATCTTATTTATGAATATCCACTTGGTTCCAATCACATTCTTATCACTAGGCCTAGGGACCAATTCTCATGTATCATTCTTAATTATCTGATCTAGCTTTTCTTTCATTGCTTCATGCAATTCTGAATCATTACATGTATCTTCAACACTTATAGGTTCAATCTCTGATAGTAAACATACCTCTTTATTTGCTATGGAACTCTTTGCTTTTGATCTTATTATGAATTTGCTGCTCTGATCTTCAATGATGTCTTCCTTTGAAAGATATTTAGATGTGAATTTAGGAACATTAGGTGTGACTCTCTCATCTACCTTTTGTGTTTCTTCTTCACTTGTTTCAGGGTCATTGAATAGAACATCAATGTTGTCAAACATTTCTTCAACAAATACTTCACTGCTCATAGGTCTAGGTGATGAACAACAACTGATTTAGAACTTGAATGAAGAATCTATGATTAAATATCATTGAGGAGTTTCTAATTAGATATGAAAGATGATTAAATCAATATTATGTTGTCATTGATGTCAACTAGCTTGACAATACTTATCTTGTAAGTTACTATACCAAAACATCTGAAGAAAGGTGAAAGAGATGAAGAATAGAAGTATCTACATGAGGAAGATGTATATGTCAGATGAGGATAAGGAATACACTGAGTAACTTGTTGATGAGTCTATGACTTGATGGTATTGACTTTATTATGTTTTTTCATCTATGATGAAGAATAGAGCTGAAAGACACAAAGCAGTGTTGTCGGTAAATGAAGCATTCCAGTATACACCGACGGAGTGTAGTGTATACCGAGTACAGTGTTAACCGAGCTTGTGTTCACTAATGCATTTGTTTGTTAACTAAGCAGAAAAGAAAGGAATTAAATGATTAGTTTAGCTGATAAATTGATGAGCTGGAAAGTGTATGAAATCTAGGTAACAGGTAAGGTTTGTATAAAGATCGACGGCTAACATAATTAAAGGAAGATCTAATGGAGTAGATTAAAATGTGTTACTGACACATCAACTGAAGAAGGTTAAAGTGAAAAAATTAATGAATGAGATTAAGTGGCAAAATTTGATGGACAAAAAGAAAGCAATTTACTCATCTATATAAGAGACATTGGTTTCATTGTTGAAACTATGCCAGAGGGAGAAGATACTAAAAAATTATCACATGAACAAGTTTTCATGCATTCTGATCATACTAGTTAGTGAGAACCAAACTGTAGAACAATTACCAAGCTACAGAGAGTAATTACTGATGGATAGTAAGTTGATATAGTATTGAATCTAAAGTGATATATTGATCAAAAAGATTTGTATGAGCTAAACATTGATCTGTAAACTCCAATTGAATTTGTGTCAAGGCAGATCATCTATTGCTACATATTTAACCATTGTACATAGTCAAATCTCTTAACCAAGTGGACTAAGAAAGTCTTTTAATGTTTCATTCATAGAGTGAACAACATTATCCTGTCAACCCCAAAGTGACTTCTGGTTGGATGATAACTATTAGTTTAAAATCCTCTAACAAGGTCACACCTAACAGTGTGTTTGTAACCTTTAACAAGGTTGGGTCTTCACCGACCTCACTTCAAAAGAGTGAACATTTTTGGGTTGCCGGTCCTAGGTGGTTTTTCCCTTCACAGGGTTTCCACGTTAAATCTCTTGTGTTATGTGTTGATTGTGATATTTGTTTTTTATCATACTTTGCATATTGCATGTTAGATTTGATCAGTAACTACCATAAGTTTTAGACTGATAATCGGTAAAAGCATAGACAGTAAAAGTATTTTATGTTTACCGAGTAGAAGAAGTTGAAGAATTTGTTTTGGATTATACATTTTATTTTGGGACACTGGATAACTGATTCACCTCCCTCTCAGTTATTATAAAAATTGGTATTAGAGCTATGGTTGCTTAAAACAAAGTTTTAAGGACTCCAGCACAAAGATCTCAAGATGTATAAGAGGGAAGTGCCAAGATTGAACAAAGAGAACTTCACAGTATGGAAAAGCCAGATGAAGTTGCACATATCTGGAATTGGGAATTCTGCACTTAAACTAATGGAGAATGACCACATTGAACCGACACTAGGTCCCTTAACCCTTGATCAATTGAAAGATAGGCATGAACACAATAGTACTATGATGGAGCTTGTTGCTACCTGTACCGATGCTGAATTTGAAGACATTAAGGGATGCACTACTACCAAAGCCATGTAGGATAAACTAACTCTAATATACAGTGGAGATTTGAATGTTAAAAGAACTAGAGCAGAAAGCCTAAGAGATTGATTTGACGATATGAAGATGAAATAAGGTGAGAACATTGTGCAATACTCAAATAGACTAAAAGAGGTAGTACATGCTATTAGAGCATCAGATGGAATTATTGATGATGAAACAGTGATAAGCAAGATTCTCAGAACTTTACTACTAGTTTATGCAGCTAGGATCTCTGCAATTCATGAAACAAGAACTACATACAACCTTACTCTTAACACACTGATTGGTAAGCTTACAACCTTTGAATTGAATAAATTTGATGATAGTGTTGTACCTTCTATTCAATCCACTTTCATGTCTTCTTTGAAGATTGGTAAGTCTAGTAGCAGGAATAATAAGAATAATGATTGTGATAGTAATAACGATGATGAACTTGATGAGCTTGAAGCTCTTATGGCCAGAAAGTTACCCAAAGGTAAAGGAAGCTATATAGGTAAGCTACCTTTGGCATGTTTTAATTGTAAAGAAGTTGGCTACATCATTGCTAGATGTCCGAATAAGAAAGATGATGATAGATCCAAAGACCGATCTGAAGGAAGCTATGGGAGAAGAGTCAACAAAGGCTACTAACACAACAACAGAGATAACCGAGATAGCTATGACAAAGGGGAAAAAGTATGTTACATAGCTGAAGATATTGAATTTGAATCTAATATTGATGATGATGTAGAAGTAGTATTTTTTTCTATGAAAGATGACTTAGAGGAAGAAGAGAAACATGAAGAAACAACACTAATCTCTAAAGTAAGAAAAAATGATACATGGATCATAGACAGTGGTTGTACACATCATATGACTAGTGATGTAGAGAAATTTGATCTACTTGATGAATACAATGGAGGATCTATTAGGATGGAAAATGATGCACCCTGTATGGTAAGAGGTAAAGGTTCACTAATGATTAATGATAGAATAAAATGTGAAAATGCATACTGGGTAGATGGACTGAACTATAATTTGTTAAGTGTAGCACAACTGAATAATTCAAGCCACTGACTTTCTTTTGAGATAAAAAAGGTAAAAATCTATGATGATGGAGGAAGACTTGTTAGAACTGGTACACAATCCAGAGGTAATCTAGATTTTATCTTGATATTGATCAATCTTCTTGTTTATTAATGAAGGATGAAGATGCATGGTTGTGGCATAAAAGGCTATTCCATGTGAACTTTGATAACATGATCAAGATTAGTAAGAAGAAAAGAGTTAGAGGGTTTCCTAACTTGTCAAAACTTGATCATGCTATGTGTCATGAATGTCAGAAAGGTAAGATGACTAAGTCTAGTTTTAAAAGCAAAGACTACTCACCAAAGAAGATACTTGAGTTGGTTCATACCGACCTATGTGGTCCTATGAGAACTTAGAGTTATTATGGTGATAGATACTTTATTCTTTTTGTTGATGACTATACTAGATTGATGACAGTTATGTTCTTAAAAGAAAAATCTAAAGCATTTAAGATGTTTAAGTGGTATAAGGCAAAGGTAGAAAAAGAGACTGGAAATGTGGATAACATAAAAAGCACCACCGGAGGAGCATTCTTCTTTGGTGAAAGACTTGTAACCTAGACAAGTAAAAAGTAGGCTTGTATTTCTCAATCTACAGCTAAAGAAAAGTATTTTGTTGCTCCTACTAATTGCTCAAACATTGCATATATCAAGAAAGTGTTGGAAGGAATGAATGAGGTAATCACTGACCTGGTGATTATATACTGTGACAACACCAGTTCTATTAATATTTCAAAGAATCTAGTGATGCACTCTAAGACAAAGCATATATCAATTAAGTATCACTACTTAAGAGAACAAGTGCAAGAGAAGCAAGTGAAGTTATAATTTGTTACATCTAAAGAACAACTTGTAGATATCTTTACAAAGCCTCTACTGAAGGACACATTTGAATACTTGAGGACTAGAATTGGGGTCCATCCCCTATCTACTGGTCACTAATGTGATTTGGATGTTGCATCAAATTAATCTTATCAGAAGATCACACATGTTGATGCAACATAGTTCACACTTTGGATAATGTTCAAGGTTGTGATTAAGTTTGAAGAACTAAAATAGATTGGGATATCAGTATATAGAGATACAAAGACTGTATTGGACAACAAAGAGTTACTTAGCTACTACAAAGCTGATTAATTATTTGTTTCTTTGGCATTGTTGTCAAAGGGAGAGATAAATAATATGAAATAAAAGATGCACCAATGAGAACTACCTAAGGGAGAGATAATCTCAAAGGAATAGAATATTGAAGATCAGTTACAGAGAATATTAAGCTAGGGAGAGCTTGCACAACATTTGTTCACAGAGTTGTAGAATACATGTTTGGTATGTGTATGGTACACTTCATATTACTTGAGTTGCCATCAATGCCAAAGGGAGAGATTAATGAACTACAACTAATTTAGAACCTAAATGAAGAATCTATGATTAAAGATCACTAAGGATTTTCTGATTAGATATGCAAGATGATTAAATTAGTATTATGTTGTCATTGATGTCAACTAGCTTGACAGTACTTATCTTCTAAGTTACTATACCGAAACATCTGAAGAAAGGTGAAAGAGATGAAGAATAGGAGTATCTACATGAGGAAGATGTATATGTCAGATGAGGATAAGGAATACACTGAGTAACTTGTTGATGAGTCTATGACTTGATGGTATTGACTTTATTATGTTGCATTCATCTATGATGAAGAATAGAGCTGAAAGAAACAAAGCAGTGTTGTCAGTAAATGAAGTATTCAAGTATACACCAACAGAGTGTAGTGTATACCGAGCATAGTGTTAACTGAGCTTGTGTTCACTAACACATTTCTTTGTTAACCGAGAAGAATAGAAAGGAATTAAATGATTAGTTTAGTTGATAAATTGATGAGCTAGAAAGTATATGAAATCTAGGTAACATATAAGGTTTGTTATGAAGATCGATGGCTAACATAATTTAAGGAAGATCTAATGGAGCAGATTGAAACATGTTACTGACACATCAGCCAAAGAAGATTAAAGTGGAAAAATCAATGAATGAGATTAAGTGGCAAAATCTGATGGACAAAAAGAAAATGATTTACTAGTCTATATAAGAGACATTGGTTTCATTGTTGAAACTATGTCGGAGGAAGAAGATACTATAGAATTATCGCGTGAACAAGTTTTCATGCAATCTGATCATACTAGTTAGTGAGAACTGAACTATAGAATAATTACCGAGCTATAAAGAGTAATTACTGATGGACAGTAAGTTGATATAGTGTTGAATCTAAAGTGATTATTGATCAGAAAGATTTGTATGAGCTAAACATTGATCTGTAAACTACAATTGAATTTGTATCAAGGCAAATCATCTACTGTTACATATTTAACCATTGTACATAGTCAAATCTCTTAACCAAGTGGACTAAGAAAGTTTTTTTATGTTTCATTCATAGAGTGAACATCATTATCCTGTCAACCCCAGAGTGACTGTTGGTTGGATGATAACTACTGGTTTAAAATCTTCTAACAAGGTCACACCTAATAGTGTGTTTGTAACCTTTAACAGGGCTGGGTCTTCACCGACCTCACTTCAGAAGAGTGAACATTTTTGGGTTGTTGGTCCCAGCTGGTTTTTCCCTTCACAGGGTTTCCACATTAAATCTCTTGTGTTATGTGTTGATTGTTATATTTTTTTGTTATCATACTTTGCATATTGCATGTTAGATTTTATTGGTAACTACTATAAGTTTTAGATTGATAATCAGTAAAAGCACAGATAGTGAAATTATTTTATGTTTACCAAGTATCAAAAGTTGAAGAATTTATTTTGGATTATACATTTTGTTTTGGGACACTGGATAACTGATTCACCTCCCTCTCAGTTATTCTAACACTAGGTTCTTCTTCAATCATAGGTGCATAATCATGATATCTCTCTTGAATCATAAAATTTTCATCAATCCTTACATGAGCACTTTCAATGACCTTCTTCAATCTCAGATTAAAACATCTATAAGATTTTCTTTTAGTAGAGTAACCAAGAAAAATACCTCCATCACTTCTTGCATCAAACTTGCCTATAGCTTCATCTCTCTTGATGTAGCACTTGCTTCCAAATATTTTGAAATATTTCACTCTAGGTACATTACCAAACCATAGCTCATAAGGTGTCTTATCTGCACCTTGTCTTAATTGAATTCTATTGATTGTATAGACTGTAGTATTGACCACATCTCTCCAATAGGTGTGTGCCACCTTTCCTTCAATCATGATAATATGTGTTGTGTCAAGAATGATCATATTTCTTATTTATGCTATTCCATTCTAGTGAGGGGTTCTAGGTGCACTTAACTATCCCTTTATCCCATGTTCTTCATAGTATTCATAAAATTTGTAAGAGGTGAATTCTCCTCCTCTATCTAATCTCAGACATTTAATCTTCAATCCAGACTCATTTTCAACCTTAGCTTAGAATATTTTGAACTTCTCAAATGCTTTTGATTTGTCTTTTAAGAATGCAACCCACACCATCCTAGAATAATCATCAACAAACAAGATAAAGTACCTTTCACCATAGTATGATCTTGTTTGAGTTGGTCCACATAAGTCTGTATGTATTAGATCCAACTTGTTTTTTGCTAAATTGTTCTTGCTTCTGAATGAATTCCTCACATGTTTTCCCATCACACATTCCCTGCATATTGTATCAACTAGTTTTCCTATGCTTGGAAGATCTCTTACTGCCTTTACATTTTGTATCTTCACTATGTTATCAAAATTGATGTGACATAGTCTTTTGTGTCATAACCAACTATCATCCATTTTAGGAATAAAACAACTTGCTTCAAGATTAAGCTGAAAAACATTACCTTTATTCTTTGAACTAGATGCTATCATCTCTCCTTCTTTGTTACTTGTGATGCACTTGTTATCTTTGAATTCCAACTAATATCTTTTTTCAAGCAATTGTCCAACACTCGGTAAGTTATGTCAAAAACCATCAACATAAAGAACATTATCAGTGTTGTTCCTTCTATCCAAGGTGATTGATCCTCTATCAATGATAGGTTTAGGAGTGTTGTCTCCAAACCTAACCATGCCACCTTTGTACCTATCTAGATGTACAAATCTATCTTTGTCTATTGTAATGTGATGTGAAAAACCATTATTAATGATCCAATCAGTCCTAATGTCAGCTTGTGAAATCAGTGCTAACTCTTGTGCTTTCTTTTCATCTTCAAGACAAATGAATCCAATTTCATCTTCTATTGATTCTTCATCAGATACTCCATCACCGGCATAATAGCATTCTTTTGTATATTTAGGCTTGTAGTTATTCTTGAACTTCTTGACTCTTGAAGGACATTTAGAGGCAAAGTGACCAATCTTATTACATGAAAAGCATTTGAATGGTAACTAACCTTCATATTTCCCTTTTTGTTTTCTTTCCTTCTTACAAATCATAGCAATGAAATCATCTAGTTCTCTATCATCATCCTCATCATCAAAATTATCAGAGTTGTTCAAATATTTCTTACTATGGACTAAAGCTTAGAATGTTGTTTCACTTTTAGCCTCTATCTTCAATCTTGATATCTCAAAGGCTGAAATCTTGCTAGTTAAGGTCTCTCTTTTGAATTCTTTTATGGACTGCATAGTTTCATCTAGGATGCATATCTTCTTGTCATATTATGGTGTCAAGGTAGTCATCAATTTGTCCATTATGTCATCTTCTAAAATCTCTCCACCATTGTTTCTAATTCCAGCAACTTCTTCATTAATCCATTGATTGTAGGCTCTGATATTCTCATCAGGTAACATCTCCAATGTATTGTATCTTTTCTTCCATGTCTTTCGGTGTGCCTTCTTCATTTGAATGTCTCCTTCAAACATGTCTTCTAGATACTTCCATATCTTATAGGCTTTGTCCATCTTCTTCATTTCTAAAAACTCACTGTCAAATAGGGCATTGATAAGGCCTTCCTTGGAAATAGCATTTGAAGTGAATGTAATACCCTAAAACTAGAACATTAAAACACACCAACAAAATAATTTTATAGGATGCATACTAAAAATATTGTATTTATTTTGCATATAGATACCCAAGGAAATAAATATAGTAATTACCAGCATGACAATCTTAAATAATAAAAAATAAAATTATATGCATATTTATTTTAAATCAAATTGAAATTTAATACAATGCTGCAAATTCAATCATTTTGTCTTTCTTTTTAGAACTTAAACTCAAGACAATATAGTAATAGCTTAAAACATCAAATAAAATATATGTATTTAAAGGAAATTATGTCTTTTCTTTTCAAGTAAATACCAACAACATATTGCACTTGAAGATTAACATTAACTCAACCTATCAATACATAGAATTTACATGTTCATCATTTCTCAACTCTATTGCAAATTTAATACAATAGAAACATCCCTTACAATAGGAATTTTGCAAATAATAAATCAATTACATATGAATCATTTTTTTATTCAAAGATTTCAAGTTTCCTCTTGAACATAATAATTTTGAAAATTCTTCAACTTCATCTTTTCATATTCAAGAAAAACCTGTAACACAAAAACCTTTTTCACATGACCATGGAGGCTCACCTCCCAGCCTAGGCCATTTCATGGCCACCCCCAAGCTAGGGAAAATAAGAAGGGATAGGTTACAAATATTCTACACACATTAAACATACATGCAACATTTTGAGACATGAACAATCATAATTTTACTCCCATTCCCAAGCTTGCATATAGGAATTCATTATTGATTCCAATAAGGGTGAAGGTGGAATTATCTCATATGGAGATGTCATACTTAAACAAATTCAACATGCCTTCACAAGGCTCCCTTACAACTTACCAACTCATCACAAGAGCATCAAAAACATTCGTTATGGCCCCCAAGGTGTAACATAAGTAGGCCTCATGGATGCCCATACATCCAAGCTCTCAAACACATGGATTCCCCAACTAAGCGCTTCACCCCAAGACAATCCTCAATTCCTCCTAAGGATGAGGAGTATCTTGCACACCCATAAACATATAGAAAAACAAGATGGTAAAATAAGAAAAAAGTCATAAAATTACATTGAAACTACACAATACAAGATTCACACATACGATGCAAAAAATTACAAGATTCACACAAGTTTCATCTTCTCAATGCAATTACACAAACATATACATGATAGAACCACCATCCTTTATCCTAAGCAATGGAAAATTGAAAGTTTGTAGTAGAGCTTTTCCCTTCCTTCCTAGCTTGCTTCCCTTCTCAAATCCACTAGAAAATCTCTCAAGTCCTTTTCTCCCTAACTCCCCAAACTAGCATAAGCATGGTCTAGTATCTAATTACCAAGACTCTATCTCTTAAAGACTCTCAAAAAATTCCTCTCACATTCCCTCTTCCCAAAGAAAATTATATTTCTAGATTCTAGTTAACATGACACTTTCCCTTGCTAAGGAAATGGGATGAAATTCAACACATGGGAAGGTGAGGCAACCTAGAGAACATTACCATTTTCGTCATTACCAAAGATGACCCATTTAGAGAGATAAAATGGAGGATTAGAGAAGTAGAAATGGTAAGAATAGGCCCCCTAACCAATGTACATGACTTGGGGCACTAAAAACCAACCTTAAATACACTATAGGACTCTATTTGGCCCTTCAAAAACCCTAGTTTAGTTTACATCCGAAAATGGTATCATGATAACATAAATTTTGGTTCCCTAAACCACCAACCTAGCCTAGGGATACACAAGACAAATCTAAAGAAAGGGTGGGGTCCATATTCCACTCAAGCATGCCATCTCATCATAGTGGTGTCAAATGACACCTCACAAAAGTACACATTACATTACACACTTGGCATGCTTAGTGAAAAAATCACATTTACATTTTCACAAAATGAAATTTACTTCTAATAATATATTTACAAACATTAACAACCACATACATACATGCATCATATTTATGAATAAAATCATGTTACAACAAGGTCATTCTTTTCTTAGAGCCAACCTTGGTTTCAAACTGATTGCACATAGATCCATCTTGTTTCCCCGCATTTACAACCATGGCCATATTCTTAGACACTCGATTTTGATGTTAGTACCTCATAAAATATTTGCATTAATAATCATATCGAAAGTGAAATAATATCATCTAAACTCAATAAATATAAATTAACTACATTTCATGAATCATAACATAATCCACATTATACCCTAATTCTTCAAGCATCAAAATATCAATTCAATTTTCACATAAGCATGAAACCCTAAGTTAATAATTGAACCATTATACTATCAGCATTTACTATTCTGTAAGATAACATAACAAATATATAATACAAAATTCATGTATCATAAGATAAGCATGAAACTAATACAAGCATATAACGAGTATGACAAACATCATCA
The DNA here is from genome assembly GCA_027943335.1 of Chamaecyparis obtusa. NCBI lineage: Eukaryota > Viridiplantae > Streptophyta > Pinopsida > Cupressales > Cupressaceae > Chamaecyparis > Chamaecyparis obtusa. Next base: position 25,496 of record BSBK01001979.1, read on the forward strand.
TCATATATATCTATAACAATCATCTCATAAGATCTAATGATAGCAAGTCATAATCCAAAATAGGACAAATGTCCCTAATCAATGTATCATCTAGATGAATCAAATGTCAAAACAACTATAGAGCTAAGATGGGTCGGGGTAGGACCTCACATCCTCCCCCCTAGGCATGAACTTCCTCTTGGAGTTCATCAATTAGATGGGGGTACTGATCTCTCATTTGTGATGTGTTCTCCCAAGATGTTGTGAAGCTACCATCACCTAACTTCCAAGTGGACAACCCATATGACAATCTCTAGCAATGTGCCCCATGGCACCACATGTATAACATGGTCTTCTAGCCTGGAACTGACTCCCCTGAGTTCTAGACTATTGGTCCTCACCTATCATACCAGATCCACTGAAATCATCTATGGATGACTAAGTCTGAGCTCCCTGGTCACGTCAGGGACTCTATTGAGACTATTTCTGCTACTGTTGTGGTATGCTAGACTTCTCCTGATTTCCCTTCTAGTGGGATTTTTGGAAACTAGAGTACTATGGTAGGAAACTATGGTTTTGTGACCTATCCCATGCATAATGAGACCTATCATGGATCTCCTCAGCTATCATGGCCCTCTCAACTATATCACAAAAGTCTCCTAGTGGTACCATTTGTACTCTGTCAACTATGGCATAGTTCAACCCCTTAATAAAGTGATTGACCTAGAGTTTCTCATCCTTCATGTAATCAACATAAGGAAGGAACTCAAAAAATCTACACTCATACTGTGCTACTGATAGTCCTTTCTGGTGTAGATTGTGAAACTCATTGATGCGACGTTGTCTAAAGTGTTCCAACATATATCAAGCTTGAAATCTCTCCACAAAGGTCTCTCATGTGAGGGTATCTATGACAAGATGACTCTTATATTCCTCATGCCTCCACCATGTAGAGGTAGTCTCCCTCAAAATGTGAACTAAAAGTCATGCCTTAAGGTTTCTCTTGTAAGGGCACAACCCAAAACATCTCTCGAGACTAAAAAGTCAAGCCTCAACATCTTCCCCATTTGTGGATCCTGAAAAGGGTGGTGGCTCAAGTTATATGAGGTTTATGATCTGGTCCCCTATATCACAGGGCACTCTTGACAATATCATTGGTGGTGGCTCTGGTATGTCTATAGACTCATCTCCATGATTTGCCTTCTCCTCTACTTGTCTAGGTGGGGGACTCCTACTCCGCTCACGGACCTCGGCCTGTTGGCCTCCCGAAGGCAATCTATCCATAATTATATCGACCATATTTTTTAATGCATTAAGGATGTCCTAGTTGGGATTAGGTGGTGGTACAGGAGGAGGCCCTTGTACGTCAACTACTCCCTCAGCTGCCCGCTCAACTCCCTCTACTACCACACGGCCACCTCTAGGTCTCCACCTACATCGGTGAGCATTACGCATGACTAGAGGCATCTTACTACTATTTTTGCTTTGCTACGCTTTCCTTAAAAGATGGTCATCTTAGAAAGGACAAAAATGAGCCCTACTAGCATGACATAATATACTTCATTAAGTCGAAGAAGAGAAAAGCCTATACTTCTTTATATATATATATATATATATATATATATATATATATATATATATATATATATATATATATATATTTAAGTATAAAATTTATTAAAATTAAATTAAACAGAACTCTAATGTTTATATGAGTAATTCATTAATTTTCAAGAGTACTAAAGATTTCAACATAATTTTGGTTAAGCTGTAATGCTATTTTTACGATGACCAGTATACTGGCCACATATATTGGCCTTATAAAGATAACATTATCAAGTTTTAAATTAATGAACTAGTTTTTAACTAAAAACTTAAATTAAACTTTATTCCACATTAATCTTAATTCGATTAATCTACAAGACTATTGTAATGCCCCAAAATGCCAGGGTTAGAGAACTATTAGGGGTAGAAGGATGTTAATAAATGTCAGATTTAAAATATATTGAATGTACCCCTTGATTTAAAATATAATTTTATTTAAATTTTATTAAATATTATTAATGTTCTCACTAGAGTTTTAAATTAATAAATACTAAAATTTCTATTCATAAGCTATTATTATTAAAAATTAGGGCAATTAATTCTCCTAAGTCCCTACTAGGGATTTTAATGAATAAACTAATTCCCCATTAATCCAATTATTAAAAGAAGATAAAAAGATCAATAATCTAATAATAATCATTTAATTTCTCAAAACTTTAATAAGACATTGGATAAATCCCAATAATATTTAATTTATTAATTCATAATTCTCAAATCTTAAAATAACAATAAAATAATATAAAGGTTCATTAAAGAAAAATTATAATATTTACAACTTTAAATAATTTTAACATTGCATCTAATAATAAATATCAAGAAAAGAGTCTCACTCATTAATTAAAAATCACCATTACATAATTCCAAAAGAAAATTAAATTTAACATTAATTAAATCAAATAAATATAAAATTTTCTCTAATTAAAATAAATGACCAAGAGAATAAATAAATCACTTAACTTTTTAAAAAAATTAAAAATTAAAAAAAAAAATCAAATCTTACTAAAAGGCAAAGGCAAATTTTATTTTATTTTTAAAGGAAAAATCATTTTCCCACAAAAGACATCTTAAATCCTACTAAAAATGTATTATTAAAATAATATAAAAAAACTAATCAACAAGATTTAACACTTTAATATCTACAATAACCTTAATGTTGCCTTTAATAATAATAAAATCAAATGAGACCCACTTGAATAAATAAATCTTTCATTACAAATATAAATTACTATCCTCTAAGAGAATAAATAATAAAACAACATTAATTCTATTAAAATTAAAAATGACTTCCTAAAGCCACTTATTCTTAATAATTGAATAATTAAAGTAAAAATAAAATAATAAAGTGTCACTAAAGCCAAAAATAAATAATAATAAAAAATAAAAGAATGAGAATCTCAAAGTGGGCAACCCTAACCCTAATTTGGATTTAGGGTTAGGCCACATTTTAAAAGGTAGGAAAAACCCTAATTTGGTCATTTTTGTGTGCAGGGAAGGGGCATAGGCATGGGGTATGGAAATAGAAGTTTATTGTGTTCACACATGTACATATGTGTGTAAATACACACCTCACATATACTTTTGTGTGAATATGTCATCTCAAGATCTACAAAGGGATACACACAGTCCTTGTGGTCTCCTTCTACGGTTTCAACAAAACCCTCATTGGGATTTTACACATGAGTAATCTTTGTTAAAGCTTAAAGCCCTTTTCTTATTATTATTTTTTAATAATCTGAAATGCTGCTAGAATTTGGGTTTTAAATTTAAACTCTCTCTGTCATGAGAGTTTATTTATTTGGGTTTGCTGAATACCCATTTTATGGCATATATTGTTTGCATAAATGAAGCCCCCTTATTTTTTTAAGTTTTTTTGAGAGATCTGATATACATTTTGAAAGATATAAATCTAAGGTTTCATTCTTTTTTTATTATTGCTACCTCTGGTGTATTCCATTTTATTTTCTATATATTTCTTTAAGTTTAGAAAGCTTTACGTTTGGATTTTAATGTTCGAATATGATCATGCTCTCTATTTTTTTGTTTTATTTTTATTTCTTTCCATATTTAAATATAGATTATAAATTTTTTTTGTTTTCAAACAATATAATGGGGGGCAAATCTGTCGGCTGCCTCCACAGTCCGACAGTCGTCCCTCTTCATTTGCACTGCCGTGAGTGGGGCTTATCCCCTCCACCACTCACTAGTGGTAGACGGCAGGCTTAAACCCCTGTTGCCACCACTAGTGGGTGGCGGAGGGACTGTGCTCCTTTCTGTAGCACTATGCTCGCGGGAGATGGTAATGGAGGAAGGGAGGGTAAGGTACGGCCCTCCCCAATTTCATTTAATTAATTTATTTTTTAAGAAAGATGTTTTCATTAAAATACATAGTATATATATATATATATATATATATATATATATATATATATATATATATATATATATATATATATACACACTATTACATGTATATATATATAATAGTATTTATATATATTTAATATAAATTTATATTTATTTTGTTAAGCATGCAAAAAAATATAAAATGTATTTCATAGTTTATTATGCTTCAATTTGGCTCAAATAACATATATTATTATATGTTAATATATATATATATATATATATATATATATATATATATATATATATATATATATATATATTTAGTAATCTCATTTGTATGTATATTTATAGCCCTTCAAGAATCTATAATTATTATGCATAATAGTAAATTTGTATGTGTATACATATTTCCATATGTATATAAAAAGACATTCATAAATTATATCTTACTAATACTATCTAGTAAACAAAATGTTTTACATCTCAGCAATGTTACAAATATGCTATTAAATTTCATTTCTCTTTTCTAAAATTGTCTAAAATTGTGGAGGTTTAATTTATTTTCTTCACATCAACTTTAAACAAATAAGCATTGTAATAAAATACATTCCTTAAAATCTTTTCTTTTTTTACCAAATTACATAAAAATAATAGAAGGTAACTTAACCATCATAACTTCTTTTCTTCATTGATCATATTAAGTTTAAAACTAAGAAATGAGATCAACTAATTATTTCATTTGGAACATTATTAGTATTTTAATTCAATTAATTATTATCAAGCACTGTTTTATTTTTCCTCGTAAACAAAAAATTTGAAATTTTAATTCAAAATAAGATATGCATGGAATTATAATAGACAAGGTCCTAGAGCTGAAACTCTGCTCTGATACCAAAATGTAATGCCCTAAAACTATAACATTAAAATACACCAACAAAATAATGTTATAGGCTGCATACTAAAAATATTGTATTTCTTTTTCATATAGATATCCAAGGAAATAAATACAGTAATTACCAACATGACAATCTTAAATAATAAAAAATAAAATTATATGCATATTTATTTTAAATCAAATTGAACTTTAGCACAATGCTGCAAATTCAATCATTTTCTCTTTTTTTTAGAACTTAAACTCAAGACAATATAGTAATAGCTTAAAACATCACAGAAAATATATGTATTTAAAGGAAATTTTGTCTTTTCTTTTGAAATAAATACCAACAAAATATTGCACTTGAAGATTAACATTAACTCAACCTATCAATACATAGAATTTACATGTTCATCATTTCTCAACTCTATTGCAAATTTAATACAATAGAAACATCCCTTACAATAGGAATTTTGCAAATCATAAATCAATTACATATGAATCATTTCTTTATTCAAAGATTTCAAGATTCCTCTTGAACATAATAATTTTGAAAATTCTTCAACTTCATCTTTTCATATTCAAGCATAACTTGCAACACAAAAACTTTTTTCACATGACCAAGGAGGCTCACCTCCCAGCCTAGGTCATTTCATGGCCACCCTCGAGCTAGGGGAAACAAGAAGGGATAGGTTACAAACATTCTACACACATTAAACATATATGCAACATTTTGAGACATGAACAATCACATTTTTACTCCCATTCCCAAGCTTGCATATAGGAATTCATTATTGATTCCAATAAGGGTGAAGGTGGAATTATCTCATATGGAGATGTCATACTTAAAAAAGTTCTTACATGCCTTCACAAGGCTCTCTTACAACATACCAACTCATCACAAGAGCATCAAAAACATCCCTTATAGCCCCCAAGGTGTAAAATAAGTAGGCCTCATGGATCCTCATACATCCAAGCTCTCAAACACATGGATTCTCCAACTAAGCCCTTCACCCCAAGACAATCCTCAATTCCTCCCAAGGATGAGGAGTATGTTGTACAACCATTAATATATAGAAAAACAAGATGGTAAAACAAGAACAAAGTCATAAAATTACATTGAAACTACACAATACAAGATTCACACATAAGATGCAACAAATTACAAGATTCACACAAGTTTAATCTTCTCAATGTAATTACACAAACATATACATGATAGAACCACCAACATTTCTCCTAAGCAATGGAAAATTGGAAGTTTGTAGTAGAGATTTTCCCTTCCTTCCTAGCTTGCTTCCCTTCTCAAATCCACTAGAAAATCTCTCAAGTCCTTTTCTCCCTAACTCCCCAAACTAGCATAGACATGTTCTAGTATCTAATTACCAAGCCTCTATCTCCTAAAGACTCTCAAAACATTCCTCTCTCATTCCCTCTTCCCAAAGCAAATTAGGTTTCTAGATTCTAGTTAACATGACACTTGCCCTTGCTAAGAAAATGGGATGCAATTCAACACATGGGAAGGTGAGACAACCTAGAGAACATTACTATTTTCTTCATTACCAAAGATGGCCCATTTAGAGAGACAAAATATAGGACTAGGGAAGTGAAAATGGTAAGAACAGGCGCCCTAACCAATGTACATGACTTGGGGCACTAAAAACCAACCTTAACTACACTTTGGGACTCCATTTGGCCCTTTAAAAATCCTAGTTTAGTTTGCATCCGAAAATGGGATCATGATGACATAAATCTCAGTTCCCTAAACCACCAACCTAGCCTAAAGATACACAAGAAAAATCTAAGGAAAGGTTGGGGTCCATATTCCACTCAAGCATGCCATTGCATCATAGTAGTGTCAAGTGACACCTCATAAAAGTACACATCACATTACACACTTGGCATGCTTAGTGGACAAATTACATGTACATTTTCACAAAATAAAATTTACTTCTAATAATGCATTTACAAATATTAACAACCACATACATACATGCATCACATTTACAAATAAAATCATGTTACAATGAGGTCATTCTCTTCTTAGAGCCGACCTTGGTTTCAAACTGATTGTACATAGATCCATCTTGTTTCCCCGCATTTACAACCATGGCCATATTCCTACACACTCGATTCTGATGTCAGTACCTCATAAAATCTTTGCATTAATAATCATATTGAAAGTGAAATAATATCATCTAAACTTGATAAATATAAATAAATTGTATTTCATGAATCATAACATATTCCACATTATACCCTAATTCTTCAAGCATCAAAATATCAATTCAATTTTCACATAATCATGCAACCCTAAGTTAATCATTGAACCATTATACTATCATCATTTACTATTTTGTAAGATAATGTAACAAATGCAGAATACATAATTCATATATCATAAAGTAAGCATGAAACCAATACGAGCATATAAAGAGTATGACTAACATCATCATCATATAAATCTACAACAGTCATCTCATAAGATCTAATGATAGCAAGTCATAATCACAAATAGGACAAATGTCTATAATTAATATATCATCTAGATGAATCAAATGTCAAAACAACTGTAGAGCTAAGATGGGTCGGGGTAGGACCTCACAGTCAATATCTCCTTTTGCTTCAAAGTTGCATTATCTTTTGCAAGATCTACTAGAGAGGGAATCTGAACTTCTTTGGTAGCTACTTAAAAAATCTCAAAGGCAATGCACTACAGATGTGTCATCATTTTTTCCTTCCAGTCCAGATAGTTCTCTCTATCAAACTTAGGACTTTCTTTTCTAAAGAATGTCATCTGATGAACCTCAAGTTGTTAAACTTTCTCTCTGAGGCACTTCACTCTGATACCAATTTTGAGGAATAGCCCCAAGAGATAACTGAGAGGGGGGGTGAATTAGTTATCTAAAAGATTCAATTATTATCCAATTAAGTATAGAAGAACATTAATCACATACACAATTACACATAAACATAATTTTGGTTACGGGCAAACCCAAATAGGTAAAAACCCTGGTGGGAATTGACACCCACTAAAACTACACTAGTGTATAATGATCCTTATTAGAAGATCTTACAACCTTGTTAGGATTTGATCCTTACAATGTAATAAGTACAGTGACCTGGTAAAGGGTCAGACCTTGTTAATAGTCTTTTACAATTAACCCTGCTAGGGGTGAGGACACACTGTCCAAGAGCTCACTGCTGAAAGGGGTGAAGGCTACAACCTTTTAGATAATAGATACACAGTATATCTGCAAATGGTGAACTGTGAAGTAGACCTACTATCTTGATCATTTCTAATGAATAACACACACTCTTTACTTTTACACATAGACCTTCTATTGATGGCACAACACTTAGCACCTTCTACTCTTCTCTTGTATTTCAACTGAATGCCATACATAGAAATCACAAATGACTGCCTATAAATATATTTCTACTATATGATATAATCAATTTGGCCTATTAGAACCACCTTGAAATCATATTAGAGAAACAAAAAAACTCTCCAATAACATCTTCATCTGCTTTATTAAGCACGTAACACAAACTAGGACCTGTCCAACTCAATATGAGTGAACGCATCGCTTCACACTGTCAGCTCTACAAAATTAACTGATACTTTCTCCTCATGTTGAACTACATCATACACTCTTAACCATAGCTTATTAACTCTCTAATAAACATTAATCCAAGTGTGCATACCAAAATGATAAGTGCAACTCCTATACCAATATAATCTCTATCAGCTCTTCTGGATAAACTCAAGAAACTGTGACTGTTAACTGTGAACATCATAATTTTACTTCTACTTCATATCTGACTCTATGTCCATGAACATAGGTTCATATATATGTCTAAAATATACATATAAACATGCAAGGCTCCATGATGACCATACTAATAATCTCATACTGAACTCTGTCAATAAGGATGTCAGGAACACTACTGACACAAACTACTACACAACTGTCTGTATTCATAATCAACATCTGCATCCATGATATAATGCAAATAACATATCTATGCAACATATTCTCAAGGCTCACTACTTAAGACTTCCACACATGCTTCTTACCATATATTGTCATCATTGATAAACATAAAGTCAGCACTGGCTTGCTGGCAAATCTCCAACATTTCTTTCCTTCTTTTAAAAAAAAGGACTTTCACTTCACTTTTTGAAATATTTAAAATAACTAATAATTAAAATACATTATTTTTTCTCAAATTTATAATTTATCATGATAATGTAATGCATATCAAAATAAGCACATATATGTTATGTTTATCTCTTTTAAAATATTAATTAATCTATTTCAAATATTTAATAAACATTTACACTATAAAACTTAATATAACACTAAATCATAGATTTAATAAACATTCACTTTCTTCTAATCTCCAATTATTCCCAAGTGCCCCAAATATTATTCAATCATTATTTCATCATCAAAAGTCATATAATAATTTATTTAAACTTATTTAATCAAAATTAACTATTAAATAAAATTATTAATCCAACAAAACTCATAATTTGCAATAAAACTTATACAAAATAAATCTAAACACAAAGACATTTATCAGGGGGTATCCACATAGGGTTAGGGTTATTGGCTTTTACTATATAGTAGTATCCAAATTTAATAATGTTATTTCAAAGATAAATCATGTTCAATTTAACATGAGGAGGATAGGATTAAGGAAGTTGGTCAATGTGTCATCTCTAAATAACCACCATTAGGGAAATAGACAAACTCAAATCCTGTAGCTCAAGTGGAATGTGTCTGGTACCTATTCAAGTTAGCACATAGAGTATATAGCCAAAGCACATAAACACAAATAGTCATAGTGAAGGATAATGGGACACCATGTAGATCTCACAAGCAAGTGACTACGGCTCTGTCTCACTTTGTACCAACACCAATAGGCAAAATTGATGCAGGGGCATCCTCGGTTCCTAAATATTTTGGCAGTCTTGGTAACTGTCTAGTGGAGTTTGGTTAATTGGCTGGTGATCTCAGTGGAAGACTAGAGTTTCTCGATCTTTGGTGGTAGTTCTCGGTCAAATTTTCTTTGGCTTCACCGATGGAGCTCAGTGGTCTTGGTAGTGATTCTTGATTGGAAGTTTTGGTGGATCTTGGTGGATGATGGTCACTTAGTGACTTGGTTTTTTATTGCTCGGTGCTCAGTTAAAAATGAGGTCTTAGTGTTTATGTTTGTTTCTTGGTCGTTGAAGTGGCTTGATCACTAGAGGACTCAGTCGATGAAGGAAGCTCGGTCAAGGAAGGAATCTCGACATTTTTGGTGCTCGGTAATGCTTGTGGAGCTCAGTTGGTATGTTTGCTCAGTATATTTCCTAGCACTTGGTAGTTTGGCTTACCGAAGGTGTTCTTGGAGATTTGGGAGGCTGAATTGGTGCATTTAATATTTTTAGCTGATGTCACATTCTTCTATATGGATCTGGAGGCCAAAATGTTGAATTTAATTATTGTAAGGCTATTTGAGAGCCAACTTGTATTATATTTAATATTTATTTGTAGGAGTTAATTGTGTCATCCAGCCGACTTGTGGCTAAAGATCAGTATTTAAGAGGGTGCTTGGGTAGTTGTTTAGGGAGTTAGTTAGTAGATTATAGTAGAGATTGGTAGTCAGATTAGATCTGGATAGAGTAGAAGAAGTGTAGTACAGTTAGTAGCTTGTGAGCTTAGGAACAAGAGGATTTCTTGGTGGCTTGTGAGCACAAGTTTAGATCTTTCTTGGAGTACCTACCAGTGTCCTATTGTGTTACAGAACTAGACTAGCTAAGAGGTGTATTAGATCCTGTGTGATCTTGCAGAACTATTTCTTGCTTTGTAATTGGTCATAATCGGGAAGGCCTTATAGCCTGGCACATTGCATGTAATTAGTTAGTTGATGAATAAAGATATTAGTTTTCTTTCAGATCAGGCTTCTTGTTGTGTTATTTCATTGTGTTAATAATTAGCTGCGAGGTTGGAGTGTCTTTAATTGGATCCTCCATATCTTGATCTACGTCAAAAATGCATAGCAAGATGTGGTGCATCATACACAACATATATCCATACAATATTGCATTAACTTGAAGTATTTAAATAAATTATTTCTACCAATATAAGCATATGTCCATTTAAATCTTCCTAAAATTCATAGTGGCATATAAGACACAATGTCTAAGAATTAGTGGCAATCATCCTAACCTACTAATCTAATTTTTTGAATGTAAATAACTAATATATTTAACCAATAAAGCACCATCATGAATGTACTATTCAAAAAGGTAAATAAAAACATGATACAACATCATAGTATTTCATTTATTACAACATGTTATTTGTTAGATGAAATAGTAATTAACATCAAATATACTCACCCCATTATATTTGCAATCCAAAGTTTGAGACTCTATTACCTCCTTGTAATGATAGAGTTGGAGAGACACTACATTCTCATCCCCTAAAACTCGACTTACTCTTGGAAGTCATAAAGGCTAAGATGGAAACATGCCACACATTAGTCTTGAAATATCTTTTACCCAATACTAAAATATAGATATTTTTTAGATCCAAGAAAAGACATAAAATAATCTTCATTAATATGGTTATGTACAATGCATATCAACATCAATGTAGATCAACTAATCATGAAGAGTTTAGCTATCAATGCCACAATTATTATTTTTTGCAATTTTATCATTACTATACACATTTAAGGCTCATCATAGAAATATATTTAAGTTTTCCATACGATCTCCATATAGAATTCATAGATAATTTAAAATAATCAATCAATTATGTTATTTTCTACCATTCCTCTTTTAGCAAGCATGTCAAATCATACAATACGAATCAAATTACTATCATTTATCATATTTATGAGAAAAATACATATTTAAACTAATCATTTTAAGATCATTAATCATTTCAAAAGACACTCTTTTATGATACATTTTCAATTTCAAAAAAAAATTATAACATAGTTAGCACCACAACTCATAAAACATGATGATATATGAACATAACAACATGAAGATCCACTTCTACCATAATTGGCAATAATACACATGCATTTACAACAACACAAGGCTCAAGATCAGGCATGTACATGTGCTCTGGGTAACATCTCATCTGAATCCATATCTCACTCAGTGTCTTGATGGGGATGGGTTACTCACCATATGGTGAAACCTTCCATACAAGACTACCTGACCAGTATCCCTTGTTAAAGTAAGGTGTAAAGCCTCCAAGGGAGAGTCACTACTGTAAGGTACATAGTGGTCATGGTTCCATAACAACCTCACATACCTCCATACTATAGGGGTTCTCTGCATCTACTTCCTCGTATACACTCTCCAAGACCATCTCCTCCAATCTTGGAGAGGAATCACATTACAAAACAAGACCAAATCTATAAAAAAATAAAGATAAATAGCTTAGCCAAAAAATTACATAAATAAATAAAAATGAAATCTTCAATTCCAACAATAAGATAAGAAAATCTATGGAATTGAAACAATAAATCAAATGTAACCCCAAGAGCTGCATGTGATAAAATCTCACAATTTGTGGCTAAACCATCACAAATAACATAAATAAATTGTTAGTCCACATGAGAAAAGATATAAAAAAAATATCATAAAATTTGCATTGCATCAATATGTGCCTACATCTAGTCACCCAACGAGGAAGGAGGGAATAATAGTCTGGCTGTCACGATAGCCCTTCATGTTTCCTAGAAGGACACTGCAAATTACATGGCATGGGGTGGAAACCTCGGCACACTCCCCCGCATTAGGTAGATAGATAAAACACATCATCTCACCTGGCATGACCATAGACCAAGTGGAAAAAGCACACAATGGTCATATGTTGCATGGTAGTGTACCTCATGGAGAAAACACATGCAGGTCACACCCCACATAGAAATATATCTCAATAGGTGATTGTCATAGCCAAAGGTATACCTAGCTAGGGTACTCTCATATGCCTACCAGTCCTCAACAAATGAGAAACCATGGAGCCATCTCTATAAGTATGTAAGCACCTACCTATCGCTATGCACCAAGGAGGAATAAAATATATATACATATTGTGTGCCTACACGTATCTAGGTACATGGCATCATGTTCTCAAGCCTAGCTTGCTACCGTCGGTAACATGGCATCATCACTAACACTATGTTGGAACACCAGCGGGTGTGGCATCGTATCTCATGCATCTTCTTGGAACATGTGCAATATGGAATACATCACAGCATGGGCCAAAAATCTTTGTCCTTATGCTGGATCAAAAAAGTGTATATACAAATGCATGAATCATCAATGATAACCAATATATCCATAGAATCTCACATAAAATATTGATATCATCCTCAAGAACTATGGGGATAAGGGATAACACATATGAACCTTGTAATTGGGTTCATCATAGGGGAAACATTAATTATCTTTTCCTCAAGAGGTGGAATCTAAGGTCACTTCATGCCACCATTATTCGTACATCATGGTGTCCACTCAAGGAAAAGAAGATACGCTACTACCCTACATGTACTAACTTATAAACAACCTGTAGGTTGGCACTCAGTAGGGTCAACATATGTAACAAAATAATGGAATGGTTCTTCCATAGCCAAATGCAAACATAGCCTACATGGGTGGGTGAACAGTCTCACAATAGGTAATGATAATCATATCATTGTCTCTCTTAGGAATAATGTATTCATACTAAGGATTATTTTTTCCATCATGAAATGCATTTAGATTATCAACCCAGGAACGTAGACTTGAAATGGGACAACACAGTTTGTGCACTAAGCTTCTCAAAGAGTCATACTACCTATGTTGCAGGAAGATAAAAGTGCATAAAATAAACCTATGCTATTGCTATAGGAAAGTAAGCACACTTAACTACTTAATGAGATTACTTTTGAAATCTTATAAACTTCACTAAAGTCTATTTAGTCACTTAAAGCGTTCACTATGTCTATGTCTGCAAGTGTTGCAGGAACATTCACAGTAGTAATGTTGCAAGAGTAAAAGATGGAAAATGTAGAAAGCAATTCTACTCTATCCTAATCTACTCCACCTCCCAAGTGGGCCCTCTTGGTTGGCTTCTACTAACTACTAACACAAAAGATACTTAAAAATCACTCTTTCATTATATTCTCATAAAATGATTACATAGTATTGGAACAATATATGAAACATAGAAAAGAGTAGTTCTGCTACAAAACACAACTAACGTGTTTATTTTCTCATTACATTTCTTAATCCATTTATATAGAGGATTAATACTTATTGAAAAATTGAAAGTAAATTCTAACTAAGTCTCGCCACAGAAGAAGGAAACATAACAACCACAACAGAGTACAATAAAGATCAGATAACTGATTTTAACATACTAACGAGCACTGATGAAATATAGCAGATTTGTTTCCTATATTCCCTGAAATGATGACTCCTCTCAAGTAGCAGAATAGTCCTCTATGTTGTAATTGCTTCTTCCTTCATAGCTGGAACTTTAACACCTTTCTTCAATGTGGCTGATCCACTCTTCAGCTGCTCCTTGTTTTCCTAGCAAGTTAGTATGTGGTATAGATACAATTCAACTAATCAATTCTTACTTAAATATTAGAACACAGATTAAAGTGCCTATATGAAGTAATGAAATTTATATATAATATTTGGCAAAACATGTCATATCTAACTACCCATAATCTTGGTTCTAACTATACTTATCACAAGTTCACATAGTTATAGGGTCATAAAATGTATTGGAAATGTTTCAACACAGCATAAAGATTATAATAAAATAGAGACAATAAATTGTCTCATCATCTTCCCCCTACTAAGCACAATGCTTGTCCTAAAGAATTCCATTTTCTGGCTATAGATCTAAAATCACAACCACTTTTCTTTCCTTTCTTCCCACTCTTAAATGTATAATAAAATCCTTGTGTCCTCACCCAATAATTTGTACAGTGCTCCTCCTGCAGCAGGTCAAGTCTGGTGGCATTCATATTGTAAAGTGGCCATAAGAGTGTTGGAGGTTGGAAGGATAGGGTAATCCATAGTTCTCTTCTAGTATGATGCCCCATCTGCATATACCTAGTTTCTCTATTTGCAGCTACTTCAAAATTGATTGGGCTATGTGGCTCTATTTTCTTGAAGACCTCTCGTAACCTGTTTCACCATCTTCTTACCCCTACAAGAGCTCTTTGAAATGAAAAATAAGGCAAACCTTGATATTCCCTATCTCTGAGTGCAAAGACCTTGTCTTTGATTTCATGCTTTGGCTTCCCATAAGTTATGTTAAGCCAATCTCATAGGAGGACATCAGGTTTTCTTGACTCAACCCTTAAGGGTACGGGTTTAGAATTTTCTAGGTCCCTATAGTTATTCAGCTTCCTATCATAATTTCCTTCATTATGCATCCATAAAATTAATGCTCTCAAATGGATATCACCTATGTAGAGAAAAGGGTTCCATTTGGTCTCATGAGGAATAACAAAATTATGTAGATTGAGCTCATAGAGTAAATTTTGTTTCCATGAAGGAAGGGTCTGGTATAATCCATAGAATTATTGAGTAGATTTAAGCTCACAATCTATATCCTTCATAGTCATCATCAGTTGAAATAAGAGAAATTATTCTTTTAAACAAATTACATACACGTGAGGAGGTGGTCAACAAGCTATAACTTGATCAGATAATTTAAGAGCATGATCCATTTGTTGCTTTTGCTTCTTTACCTGTTCCTTAAGAAATTCTATCTCCTCTTGCTTGTCATCTATCTCTTTTTGCATTTTGTTTCTTTCTTGTTTCCACCAAGTTTTCTGGTAAACAAACTAATTATATAAACTAAAGAGAATAGATTGTAATGTTAAAGGTCCAAATTCTTGTGGTTGGGTGTTTTGTGTTCTCTTTTCCTTAGAAACTTGTGCAAAATATTCAGTGAACCATGTTTCTTTATAAGGCACATTGGCTAGATGGGAATGAACAGGGTCTAGTGGAGGATTCATTTGTACATCATCAACAATGTTTTCTTGTGTTACAGGGGCTTCCTCAGGTACACCCAGATCACCATGTGATATGTTATCACAAGACTCTTGCAAATTTTGGGGTTCTTGAAGATTGTGGGAAGATATAAGTATTGTTCTTTATTTAGGGGAGTTATAAAATATACACAACAAAAGGCTCTATTCTAGGTTTTATCAATGGTATGGTTAGGGTTTTTGGAGATACTAGAGACACTTGGCCTCGCATCCGAGGACTTCTACACACCGGCGTTTCCACAACCTCTGTAGTCTACTTTATGAGGGTTATTTTTGGTATTTTTTATACAGGAACAGATGCTATAAGAATTGACCTTTTTCTTTTACTTTGTGGGACCGCAGGGGTTTGAACTTTACTTTCAAGTTTAGGGGTTTCTTCTTCAATTTTTTGTTTTCCTTCCCTTGTGGAAGAAGTAGGAATATTACTTTCTAGAATGGGAAAAGGTATATTTTCTTGGGGTAATTCTAGCTCTTTTTCATGTTTAGTTGTTTCTATAGTGGGCTCAAAATATTCAGCATCATTTCCTAGAGGTTGCTCAACAGGGTTAACCTATGGCTGCAATGTTTTATGCTAGACAAATTCTGATCATGCTAATGGAGAAACATCCCTAAGGGATTTTTTGACTAGAAATTTAATTAGGGCATGGTATGTGACAAAATTTGTATTTCCTTTTTGAGTCTCCTTAGCAGTAATACTAAGCATATTGTGCAAGAAATTAGGAACATTTATTGGGAGACTATGCCTTATGTAGCTAAGTAGCTTAAAATGATGAGCATGCAAATTTGAAAATCTTCCCTCACAGGTTAGGTACCTGATAATATGTGTTGCTAGCTCATGGAACGGTGGAGGAAGAGATATTATTTTGCACCCTTGCTTGCTAATTTCTAGAGGAGGATCATTTGGAAGGGAGAACTGGGCTCATGATGACCTAGCATCATGCACATTGGGGTAATGTTTTTCAATTGTAGATAACCCAATGACCTCTTCTATTCTTTCTTCAGTTGCAAAAATTGTTAAACCCCATAAAGTTGTCTACCCATCCTCAAAGGTATTCATAAACTCTTCTACCACTTCCTTATTAAAATCTGATAATTGAAGAAAATATCCCAACCAAAAACATGCATTAAACCTCCTAACTACTTCAACGTCCACCCATATATTTTCAATGTCAGGTCTCCAAATTTCCACTCTCTAATTCCTCTATCTGTCAATTTATCTTGTTCTGCAAATACCTTATTTCCTCCTTGAAATTCAAATACTCTTCTTGAAAATACTGACTTCCTCTCTTAATTCCTCTATTATTTTTAGCATGAACAATAATAATGGCATTTTAATAAAGGGCATTATAAATTTAACTATGAGTTTCCACACAGTTCAATTATAATCTTTCAGGTCACATTAAATCACAAAATTGGAATTTTTAGTACGACAAATGTGTGATAATTTATGAAACAAGACCTAAGTACAATTATGAAATGACAAGGAAGTGACAAGGTAGCTTTAGTAATGACATTTAGAACTTAGTACACTTCCCCTACCCCCTACTAAATATTTACAAGTGTCATCACTTGGCACATTTGGCATGGGATGGGGAACTGACATAATGTCTTAATTATATATTTATTATAGTACTAAATATAATTACTGAAATCGATGTGCTAAAAATGAGTAGAGAAAGAAAAAGTAGTGCCTACCTTGTGATTTCCGTACACTAGAGGTAAAGGTGGTGAGAGTGAAATAATGTGGTGACTACATGTGTCAGCTGACGTGGTGTTTATTAAAAGCATTAGAAAATAGAAAAAGTGGATGACATGGATTGTGAGTGGATGGATGAGAGAGAAATGGGATGGGTTTAAAAGAAGAATAAAGAAAAGTCAATGGAGAAATAGAATTCATATGAAATGAAGGTTTATTATGGTCATTTGTTGAAGACATGTTATTTTGAAGCTACAGGAAGAAGGTTTTCACCTTTTGCTATAGGAAGTGTTACCTATTGTGTTGCTGAAGTGTTATTGCAGAACTACTACAGGAAGTTCTCCTTTGTCTGGGGCTAGTGATACAAGTGTAGCCGATGTCCATTGATGAGTAATTTGAATTGCACTAGATCTATTATTATCAAATGGACTGCTTCATTGTCAAAGAGGTGTTCAATTGCATAAGGCCCTAACCATCGTGTTTGTAACTTTCCTCGAATATCTTTGAATTGGGAATCATACAATAATGCCCAATCACCCACTTGAAACTACTTGCTTTTGATATGAGAATCATGCCACCACTTCTATTATTTCTATACTAGTTCCATGTGTTCTAATACGTATTTACGCATTTCATCTAAGGAATTGAGGTGTAAAAGGCATTCTATTTGTGTTGCAAGAAGATTGATGTTTAATTCTAGTGTTGTATCCAACATCTTGTGCTTGAATTCAATTGGTAACATTGTTGCCTTTCCATATAATAGTTCAAACAGGGTGAATCATGTGGGTGTTTTCCAGGTTGTACGGTAGGCCCAGAATGCCTCTGTGAGTCAGCTGCTCCAATCACGTCTGTGTAGTTGAACTATTTTTTTTAAGATGGCCTCAATTTCTCTATTTGTGACCTTTGCTTGTCTATTTTCTTGCGGATGGTAGGGGCTATACTTCCAGTGCCTAATATTGTATTCCTTCATGAGTTTAGTTATTAGATTCGATGTAAACTATGATCCTTGATTAGTTACAAGTTCTCTTGGTACTCCATGATGGGTAAAGATGTCCTCATACAAAAACTTTGCTACCTTTTGATCTTGTGCATGCTGCATGGATTTTAATTCCACCCATTTGGTCAAATAATCTGTGCATACCAATATGTAGGATTTCCCATTTGAAGGAGGATCTATTGGGCCAATGAAATGCATTCCCCATTTGTCAAATGGTGTTACCATCACCTATGGATTTAAAGGCATTTCATCTAATTTGGTGGGACAACCCATTCTTTGGCATTTGTCACATTTTATTGTATAGCTAGTTGGATCCTTGTGTAGTGTTGGCCAGTAGTAACCTGTTGTTATGATTTTTAGAGTTGTCCTCTTGGCTACAAAGTGGCCTCCACATGGCTCATCATGACAAGCATGGAGTATATCATATGTCTCATCCTCGCATACACACCTTCTCATGATATGATCTAGTTTGATGTAAAATAATGTATTGTCAATCTAGGAGAATTAGAAACTTTTCTCAACAAGCATTCTTCTATCCTTTGGAGAGAAATGTGGGGGCATTTACTAGCTACAAGGTAATCAGCTATGTCACCATTCTATGATTTTTTGACAGCAATATGAAATAGGTGTTCATCAGGGAATGCATCATCAACCATTGTAGTGTCTGAGTCTACATTATGAATTCTGGATAAGTAGTCAGCCACTACATTTGCCTTCCCTGGCTTCTCAATAATGTTTATATCAAATTCCTACAAAAGGAGTCATCTTGCTAACTTTCCTTTGATGGAAGGTTTGTTCATTAGATACTTGATTACTGCATGGTCAGTGTGAAAAAAGATGGGATAACCTGTTACATAATGGCAGAATTTGTTTAAAGCATAGATTACAAACAGTAGTTATTTTTCAGTTATTGTGTAGTTTAATTCTGCTCCATGTAGGCTTTTGTTGATATAGTAAATGGAATTTTCAAGATTACTAGGCTTTTTTCCTAACACAACACCTATTGCATAGTCTGAAGCATCTGTATGTATGTGAAATGGGAGAGACCAATCAGGTCCTTTAAGGACTGGTGCAGTTGTTAGAAGTGACTTGAGCTACAAGAATGAATCATCACAAGCTAATGTCCATATAAACTTAGCCTCCTTGGTAAGCAATGTATATAGAGGACTAGCTATTTGACTGAAATTTTGAATAAAATGCATGTAATACCCAACGTGTCCTAGGAAAGATCTTACATCTTTTTGTTTAGTAGGTGTGGGTAATGTAAGAATTACCTCAATTTTGGCTGGGTCTACTTGAATTCTTGTTGCTAAGATAAAATGTCCAAGTACAACACCTTCTTGCATTAGCATAAAACATTTCTCTCTTTTGAGAGAGAGATTTTTTTCCTTGCACCTAATCAGTACTTTCTCTAGATTCTACAAAGCTTCTTCAAAAGTTACCTCAAATGCTGTAAAATCATCCATGTATATCTTCATGCAATCATGTGAAATGTCAAAAAAATACTAATTAAAGCCCTCTAGAATGTTGTTACAACATTACACAACCAAAATGCTAGGACATAATATGCATAAGTCCCCCAAGGACATGTGAACGTAGTCTTTTCTTGGTCCTCTGGAGAAATACTAATCTGATTGTATCCACTATATCCATCAAGAAAGGAAAAATACTTTTTACTGGCTAAAGTATCAAGTACTTGATCAATGAAAGGTAAAGGGAACTAATCTTTCTTCATAGCTCTATTTAATTCCCTACAATATACAAAGATTCTCCATTTACCCCCTTTTTAGGCACTATGACCAAGGGCGATACCCATTTAGTATCAGAGATAGGATATATAAAGCCAGCATCTAGCAACTTTTGGAGTTCTATTTTGACTCTTTCTCTTAATGTTGGGTTAATCCTCCTCTGAGGTTGGTGGAGTGGTAGACTTCCTTCATTGATATAAATCCTATGGATACAAAGTGTAGGGCTCAGTCCCTTCATGTCTCCCTAGTCCCATGCAAAGGAAATTTCATGTAGTTGTAGGAGTTTGGTTAATTGCTCCAACTATTGTGAAGGTAGCTTATTATTTATATGGAGGTTAGACCCTTGGAAAGCTCAATAGTAGTGGTAAGGTTAAGCATGGACACTTCAGAGATAGGAATTGTAAATACTTCGTAGGGTAGTAGCTAATGGATAAAATTGGGTTTTGAAGGCAAAACACAATCCTCAATATGGTCCTTATATGTAGTTAATTCCAACACAGAGCTCTCAAATATGTCTTTGATCACAATACAGTCATTATTCAGGATTCTTCTAATCACTGCATCTTCCTCTTGCAACTTTAGGAAAGATTGCCTATGTAACATCATTAGCTAAGCCACAAAGTTTAGCTCTTCCTCCCCATCTCCTGAATCTAGCCATATAGGGGTTCTTAAATCTGGCTGGGGTTCAGTTGGAGGATATAATGCTAGTTTCTTAGTTTCTTTCCCATCTAAAATTATCATGTTCCCTGATCTACAACTAATGTTGGCATTAGCTGTTGCTAACCATGGATGTCCTAGAATAATAGGGTAACTAGTAAGATTAACCTTTGGAGATAAAATCATGAAATCAGTAGGATATTCCTAGGAGTCTAAGGCAACTATTATGTCTTTTATCATCCCATCAAGGGTGACAGTAGATCTATCTGCTAGTTTCAAGATGGTTGGAGTATTTTACAATCCCTTAATGCACAATTTATTCATTGTATCCTTAGTCATTACATTAATGGAAGCACCTAATTCTATTAAATCATTTTTGATAGACTGACCATTAATGATGATATTAATAACCGGGCTCCCAGGGTCAGAATATGTTGGAATAACAAGTTTTCCCAACATGATATCATCTAACTGTCCTATAACATGAACTATTTTGGGATCTATTTTATTTCATCTAGGATTTTTGAGACAAGCTTCCTTGATTGATTTTCCATAGATAGGAACATCTTTAATGGCTTGAAATAGAGGAATCTGGACATGCATGCTTTTAAGTTGGTCAAGGATATCAAATGGTTGGTCTTCTTTTGGTATAGGTTTGTCTAGGATAAGCCTCTAAGGAAAAAGAGGTTTTACTAATGTCTAAACATTAGTTGGATTGGAGACATTACTTGGGGTAACTGTATTTGGTAAAGCATTCTCTAGGAGTGGTGCTGGTGTTGTAGGAAGGTCTAGCACTTCCGTGATAAGAGGGGGTTCAAGTGCAGGCAAGGTAGTACCCAATTTTAGGTATATATTGGTTATGTTGAGTGCATAAGTAGGGTACTGATGAGTATCAATAGCATACATTTATTGTTTCTATTGTTGACTATTTGGATTCAGTTATGGCTGAGTAGGTAACTGTGTTTGCTTTTGAGGACCTAGATTTGTAGGAGGTGGCATAATTGCAGGTGGATTCATTAGAGGTGGAAAAGATGGATATCAAGGGTTTGGATTAGGCCATTTTTGAGGTACTCTCCACTGGTTAGTGGACTTCCAATTTCCTTGTGTCGATTGCCATTGGTTTGGAGGTAGTGGCCATTGGAGTTGTTGTGGATTAAACCATCGGTTTTGTTGATTATTGGGCCAAGCACTATTCCAAGTAGGTTGAGTATACTGTGGAGGGATTTGGACATTCTGATTTTTCCACTGATTATTATAAGGATTTGAAATTTTTAGTGGGTCTTGAGGCATACCTTGTCTCGTGGCCCATGGCTGACATTGAGCAACAAAGAAAACTTACTCATCCTCTCCTTCTATCTTTAAGTACTCAGTTGGAAGGTGTTGATTCTCCAATTTTGCAACCAACTTGCAATGACAATCCTTCTTTTGTTCGTGACAATGGGGACAATATTCAGTGAGCTATGCCTTCACATCTGCATGCTTCTTCTTGGCAGTCATCATGTCTAGGTGTATACCAACATCATTAATGATGTCTTGCTTGAAGTCTAATACCAAGTTTGAAATTTCTATCTTGGAAATGTCAGAGCTACTTCCTTTTGCAAGTGTTGGACAAAATCCTCTACCCTTCTTTACTGCTTCTCTAGAATAGTTCAAACAAATCTTCTTGAGATCATTCCAAGAAGACTAAGATATATCTCCTCTAGCCATAAGGTCCAATGCTTCCAAGCGGTTATCATTCACTCCTCTTAGAAAGATTAACTTTTGTGAATCCTCCTACAACACATGTTGATGGTTCTTTTGTAGATTATATAAGAAGCATGATATGTAGTCCTCTAGGGTCTCATCTTCCTTCTGTGACATTTGAAAGATTTCATCTCCTTTTAAGTCACCTCCTTTGCAATATTCCTTATAGTTTTGTAGAAATAGATCTCTCATTCTAGCCCAATCAGTTGCTGCATTTTCTCCTAAGACCATGAACCATCTGAGAGCTGACTCCTTCAGTGTTGTTGGAAACAACTTAAGCTTATGACTATCAGTGTTATAGTCAAAACTTTGACACAAAATGTTGAACTTAAACAAAAAGGTGTCAGGGTCCTCTATAATAAGGCCATAGAACTTTGGAAGGGCTGAAGCAGGTATGTTCTTGAGATTAGGATTGTTGATAAGACTTGGAATAGGAAATGGAAAGGTAGGAGCTTCCATTACTCGAGGTGTTAGGTAATGAAATTATGGCTAGTAAGTATTATTAACCAAAGGGTTTTGGTCAACTGGTGGTCCTAAATTAGAATTATCAAGGAAACTAGCTAATATCTCCATGAAAGGATGAAGGTCAAATGGATTAGAAGGGTCTCCTTTTATTGAAGATGATGCAAGAAACTCAGGACTTGCATCAAGAAATGGTAACATCTCACCTTCTTCGATGCATGCAAGTGATTTAATGAACTTGTGAAGAAAGTTCTCTACTACTGACTATTGACTAAGAACATAAAACTATCTTAAAAATGAATGACTCATTAAGGTTCTTAGTTTGACACCATCCCCAATAGTGGTGCCAAAAATGAATAGTCTCACAATAGGTAATAATAATCATTTCATTGTCTCTCTTAGGAATAATGTATTCATACTAAAGATTACTTTTCCCATCATGAAATGCATTTAGATTGTCAACCCAGAGATGTAGACTTGAAATGGGACAACACAGTTTGTGCACCAAGCTCCTCAAAGTGTCATACTACCTATGCTACAGGAAGATAAAAGTGCATAAAAGAAACCTATGCTATTGCTATAGGAAAGTAATCACACTTAACTACTTAATGAGATTACTTCTGAAAGCTTATAAACTTCACTAAAGTTTGTTTAACCACTTAAATAATTTATTATGTTTATCTCTACAAGCATTTCAAGAACATTCACAGTAGTAATGTTGCAGGAGTAAAATAGTAACTTCTACTTGAAAACAAGAAAAATGCATAAAGAAATTCTACTCTATCCTAATCTACTCCACCTCCCAAGTGGGCCCCCTTGGTTGGATTTTGGTAACTACTAACACAAAAGATACTTAAAAATCACTCTTTCATTATATTCTCATAAACTAAGTACATAGTATTGGAACAATATATGAAACACATAAAAGAGTAGTTTTGCTACAAAACACAACTAACATGTCTATTTTCACATTACATTGCTTAATCCATCCAATCCATTTATATAGATGATTGGTATTTACTGAAAACATGTAAGTAAATTCTAACTAAGTCTCACCACATAAGAAGGAAACATAACAACCACGATAGAGTACAACAAAGATTAGATAATTGATTTTAACATACTAATGAGCATTGAGGAAATATAGAAAAATTTTAAAATGATGACTCCTCTCAAGTAGCGGCATGGTCCTCAGTGTTGTAATTGCTTCTTTTTTCATAGTTGGAACTTCAATGCCTTTCTTCAATGTGGTCGATCCACTCTCCATTTGTCCCTTGTTTTCCTGGCAAGTTAGTATGTGGTATAGATACAATTCAAATAATTAATTCTTACTCAAATATTAGAGCACAGATTAAAGTAGCTACATGAAGTATTGTGATTTATATATAATGTTCAGCAAAACATGTCATATCTAATTACCCATAATATTGGTTTTAACTGTACTTATCACAAGTTCACATAGTTATAGGGTTATAAAATATATTGGAAATGTTTCAACAAAGCATAAATATTATAATAAAATAGATATAATAAATTTCTTATTAGTGGGTACACATATACTCACCACCTCATGGGCACACAAATCAAGTACTGGTTATACATAACACACAACATAGCACTGGTACTGAATATTCACATGCACAAGAAGTACTCTCCCAATCCAAGAATAAATCAATATAACATAGATTTCATTTCTTCTGAAAACTAAGCAACATAAACATCATATATAAAATTTAAGTTCTCCCTACTATCCATCAAAATTATATTACCGGGTAACATTACTCAACATTCATATTTTCTCATTTCATTCCTTCATAATTCACTTGACTCAATATAACACAAATCTGATTACCAATGTTATAATATCTCTACTTCAAGTGGTAACATCTCATTTTATGACACATACTTGTCAATATTTATCTATTTACAAACATAAGGAAATAACATTTCATTAAAACTACGATTCCAGTAGAATATGAAGAAGGTGCATTAGTAACAACTTATCATATCAACACTCATCAACTGATCACACATTTCCATGTCCTAGTCAAGGGAAAGATAGTAAATTTATCAATTTTTAAAATTCAAAATTTCTATTTACAAGAGCAGAAAGAAACATAAGTACTAATCATGCAATGTATCAACTTTTACCATACATCTAATATTTTCATCATTAGGAAGCATCTTTATAATTACAGATCAAATAATAGGAAAAAGGAGAAGAGATAGGTTAAATCCATATAACCATTAATAAACATAGCCTATTCATAACATTAGACATGAAGAAATCATGCTTAAACAACTAATATGAACAAAATATATTTAATATTTACCTCATCCACCTTTTAAGTAATATGACTTAAAATTAATCTAAATCCACATGATATCAATCAACAATTATATGAAATATCAATGCATAGCACATGGAGAAAGTAAACATGAGGCCAATTTAAGTACCATATTTCACTTACCAAAAGAAATGCATAGAATAAACATATCATGACTATCTCCAGCCTCATCATAAATCCTCACGAGATCACTATGACATATTCAATCTCATCTACCACCAAAGACATAAGAAGACAAATACATCCAACATTGGGAGATTCTCAATGGTAGTTCACTTTCTAATTTAGAAGATAATGAGAAAGATTTAACAAACCATCCGCTCTACAAACTAGAAATAAGGATTGGTCATTCTAACCATTTATTGTAATATTAAGGGATAAAACAAAAGAAAGATAACCATCATAGGGTATATTGTCTACACATCAATCACACCAAACACAATGGAAGCATAACACAGAGGCCCAACATATGAACATGGGCTCTGATACCAAATGTCATGCCCCGCCTGGGAAACCATGGAAACAAGGATCAAAACAAACATAATATTTTTTTTAGATAGACTAAGAACATTACAACAATGAAACCAACTACAATAATAAGCATTAAGTAATATAAGAAGTGCAAGAAATATGACATAATTATATATCTACATATGCAAGCGGAAGTCTTACAACACCACCAAAGATTCCCAAGCACGCTACTAAGGTTCAAGGGATGGTTACATACGTCTACTAGTTCATTATTGTTTAAGTGATTAACATACAAAAGTTTATCTAGTTACTATGATATACATTTCCATAATGATGTTCTTTTTTAAGCCCAAGGGACAATTCCCACCATGGTTAATCATACAAGTTCATTTACTAATTAATCATATAGACAAACATAAATACACATATAATTACTACTAGGATGATCGATAAATTGATATGTTTTGAAATTGGGAGGGTGTGTTTCCCAAAAAGTGTATCAAAAAGTCAACTTGCATCTTCTGTTCAAAAGCGTAAGTGTTTACTCTTTGATAAATGAAAACTCATTTATTTTATCATATGATAAAATCTTTTACCAAAAATGATAAAACTCTAAAAGGCATATGATGAAATACCAGTTTGTACAATAGAATACTCTATCCTATGATAATCTTATTGACTTTCTTAAAAGAAAAAGCTAGGAAAAGAAGTAAGAATAACTCCCACCACATGGAGTACCATAAATAGGCACATAAAGGAGGCAAGCACTTGATTGCACCAAAAACATAATCACAAGATTATATTGATATTCATTTTAGAGCGCCAATTGAAGTGTTCTTATGATAACCTTAACTATGCAAATACCAAGAGAGGAGCTATAACAAGTATGTTCAGTACCAACATTGAAACATAAAAACTACTACTAAACATCTCATTGTTACTTATATTTATATTTTCTTCATACTAAGGATCCGTTATACAAGATTACATTATAGAGGACATGAGTCCTTAATAACATACATGAGAATAACATAACATGAACCAAATACAATAAGAGATGAGTAAGGAGGAGAGGAAAAAGATGAAGCCCAATGTTGAAGTTAAAAACACTTCTAACGAAGAAATATGGTCCCCAATGGTGATTGGCCACACCACCCAACCATGTGGAACCCTTAGGCCCACCCCACCATGCTAGGAGATGAACACATGACTCAAACATAATAACAATGAAACACTAAGGAGTAGGCTTACACACACACCAAACATAGAGCACTCACTTCAGTACATGAATAAGAAAGATCCATTATCTACTCTTTACAAAGTCATGCATATATGGTTCTACTTCATCTATAATGAGGCTAGGTGATAGGGTAAAATAAATGAGAAAGTATCATCGTGTAGCACGAGTAGCTCACACAGAATGAATAATCCCCTCTTAAAAATAATGAGTCCAAAATCAATACCTTGCCTCTCATAGGTAGTTTCATCTCCACATCTAATCCCAAGCTTAACAAGTTCTAAGACATGAGCAGAACATATATGTAAAGCACACATAAATCACTTTCACAATATATAATATGAATTCTAGAATTACCAACTTATATGAGAGGGAGTAATTTAATAATCAATTTCATATACATCATTTTAAAAATGGATGATATTATCTTAGTATGAAAGACCCAAAGTAAGAACAATAACAAATAAAAAATTATATTAACACAAAAAAAAGCACTCGAGGCAAGTAGATTATATAACATGCTCAATTGGACACAATGCCAAGGACACGGGTCCCAAGGTGATCTGATAAATAAACATGAGATATAAACATCCCTACATGTTCCATGACATATCTATTATCCAAAAAATTGAGCAAAGAGATCCAAAACACAAAAATACCAATTCCTGGTAAAATTCGATGAGGGTTCTAAAATCAGCATTTTAACTTGAAAGTCCACTTTCAAGCCAAACTATAAAAATATACAAAATGTTCTATGACCATTTCAAAAAAAAATTCTTATTCCTTATAGCAAAGACAACCTATATCAAAATCTAGTTCATGTCCAACATGATGAATGATGGGTTTTGGATAGCACGCAAAATGGTGCAATGAATAAAAAGTCCAAAAATCAAATTTGGATTTAAGCTACAAAATTAAAACCCATTGGTCTAAATCTACTTAACAACACGCTTTTTTAATAAAATTTCAATTCTGAATTCACAATGAAGTTCTTTTATCCACACAATTATCACATTTGTATTTTTATATCATTATTCACATGCAATCTTCAAATGACCATAACTATATGAGAATGAACTCAAATTGAGTCAAGTTAAAAATTATATTATATAATTTTATCATCCCACAAAATAATATGAAATCAAAACACTCAAATTCCACTTTTTACATTTCTTCCAGTTTTCAAGCAAAACCATAAACTCTCGTAAACTCTATTAAAATAGTTTCAATTTTCAACTTTCAAAAATCAAAATTCTAAATATACCCTTTGGTTCTAAAAGTGCCCAACACCCCTCTTTTAACATAAAATTTACATTTTCACTATTTCTAAAAATTTGGGCAGCATAACACTACTTAGGGCACGTTTTTAATATTTTTTTACAAAACAAATGATACAATGCATGAAACCAAAATGTGTAATAATATGAAACATTCTAAATCTTATTGCTAAACAAACAAAACTATTTTGGATTAAAAAGATTGAGCATAGAGAGAGAGAAATCAACAAAACTCTACCTCAACTTGAGCAAAACTTTAAAATTAGAGAATTTTTCATATACTCAATCATAGTTTTAAACTTTTGGACAGCAAGAAGAATTTGAAGAATCTAATTCATTGAGCTCCTACCCACAAAAATCGTTCCAATAGATTTTCCCAACAAAAAAAATCAAATTTCTCATGTAGAAGGGTTCTAGAGTTAAAAACAATTTTCCAAGAATAACAAAAACTCTATTTTTTCCTATTTCTTTCTTTCTTTTTAAAAATATAACTTTCACTTCACTTTTTGAAATATTTAAAATAACTAATAATTAAAATACATTCTTTATTCTCAAATATATAATTTATCATGATAATGCAATGCTTATCAAAATAAGCACATGTATGTTATATTTATCTCTTTTAAAATATCAATTAATCTATTTCAAATATTTAATAAATATTTACACTATAAAACTTAATATAACACTAAATCATAGATTTAATAAACATTCACTTTCTTCTAATCTCCAATTATTCCTAAGTGCCCCAAATATTAAATTCAATCATTATTTCATCATCAAAAGTCATATAATAATTTATTTAAACTCTTTTAATCAAAATTAACTATTAAATAAAATTATTAATCCAACAAAACTCATAATTTGCAATAACACTTCTATAAAATGCATCTAAACACAAAGACATTTATCACAAGGTATCCACATAGGGTTAGGGTTATTGGCTTTTATTATATAGTAGTAGCCAAATGTAATAAGATTATTTCAAAGACAAATCGTATTCAATTTAGCACGACGGGGATAGGCTTAAGGAAGTTAGTCATTGTGTCATTTCTGAATAACCACTATTGGGGAAATAGACACACTCAAATCTTGTAGCTCAGGTGGAATGTGTCTAGTACCTATTCAAGTTAGCCCATAGAGTATATAGCTAAAGCACATAAACACAGACAGTCACAGTGAAGGATAACGGAACACCGTGTAGATCTCGCAAGAAAACTTGACTACGACTCCATCTCACTTTGTACCAGCACCGATGGGCAAAATGCATAGCAAGATGCGGTACAGTGTACACAACATATATCTATACAATATTGCATTAACTTGAAGTATTTAAATAAAATATTTCTACCAATATGAGAATATGTCCATTTAAATCTTAGAATTCATAGTTGCATATAAGATAATTTATAAAAATTATTGGCAATCATCATGACCTACTAATCTAATTTTTTGAACGTAAATAACAAATATATTTAATCAATAAAGCACCATCATGAATATACTATTCAAAAAAGTAAATAACAACATGATACAACATCATAGTATTTCATTTATTGCAACATGTTATTTGTTAGATGAAATAGTATTTAACATCAAATATGCTCACCTCATTGTACTTACAATCCAAAGTTTGAGTCTATATTACCTCCTTGCAATGACAGAGTTGGCGAGGCACTACAATTCAAAGCTATATATGAAGCTAAAATACTAGATTAATAGACTAGGATGAGAGATTAAAATGAATACAAACAACTAGTATTCTAGAATGAAGATGCAAGAGTTATACTATTGAAGCAATGCAAGAAAGGAAACTATATTAATATTGCAAAATTAAGCTAACAATGAAGTAAATTGTGAGAAATTAAGAATTAAAATTAGAAAATTAATCTAAGAATGTAATAGATTGGACTTCAATAATAATCAATATGGAACCCTTGAGCCAAGGAAGAGATTCTTTTTAAAAAAATTTCTTCAAAAATGAAGGCTGGAGATTAAGAGGCAAAATAATGAGTGATTGAGATGAAGAGGCAAAAGGAGATATAAGGAGATGAAGAGTCCAAAGGAGATATAAGGAGATGCAAGGTTAGGTAGAGATGAGTGGTAAGGATTATGGGGCAAAAGAGAGATGTGATGCAGGAGCATCCTGGGTGTAAGAGCAATCTTGCATCACCCAAAAATATTTCTGGTTTCTTTTCAATAAGGGCTATCTTGTGCAGAGCTATTATTTTGGGAAATTTGCTATTTTTAGTAAGTTTTTCGTATGATCTCAGAATGTTTCGATTTCACAAGTGGAGGTTCATTTTGGTCATATCAACCTGTCAGTAAAGTTTCATGGCTAGATCAGGTGTAGTTTTGAAAATATTGAAGGTTTTCGGTATTGGCAGCAGGGTACAAAAACTTTGAACTCAGTTTTGAAGGCTTTAGAGGCCCCAAATGAGGTCAAAACTTCAACTGAATGAAGCTTTCTTGATTTATGCATTGTAGAACTCCTTGCGCCCTTTCTGAATTGAGGTCATAATAGTCAATCGGGTCAACTGGTGATGACTTATGGTCTCCAGAAGTCGAGCAACCTGAAATGGTAGAAAATAATTTTCTTTCAAAATTTCTGTTCAGGTTTCAAAAGTTATTTTGAGCCAACTTTGATGTAATAAATTGAAAAATAAAATAATTCTAAGTTTGATCAGCCCTATGGGCTAAATTTTTGGAACCTTCTCGAGCGGTGGAAATTACCTGTATAAAGAAGGCCTGTAGTGTTGTCTTAGGCAGTTGGGAATAGTTCTGGGTAGTAGATCTATGTAAGGATTCGAGGCTTTGTCCTATAGAATATTGTAAGGGAATACCCATGTGGCTTTGCATATTGTAATTCTGAAAGTTTGTAATTCCACATTTGTGGAGATAATAAGAAGCCAATTTTATGTTCTTGCATATTGTTGTTATTTCTTTGTTTCTATTATGTATTTGTGGTATTAAGGGGAGCACCCTTCATCAAGTGGTATCAGAGCAAGATTTCCTGAGTGTGTAAATAGATCACCGACTGTGAGGTAGTTTGCACTAGAACTGTGGTTAGGGTTTTAGCGCACATCATGAATATGTCTCCATGAAGGGAATGTGGTAGAAGAGCTAGTGTTGTAACACCTGAGGTTAGAGTGCTCCAGAGACAAGTGCAAGAATTGCAAGAAGAGATTCACAAAGGAATGAATCTTAATGTTAGAGATGAAAGCAAGGATGAAGCCGAAGAAGAAGAGCAAGAAGGAGAAGTTGAAGTTGTGAACTAGGAGGAAGAAAGACTTTTTTGGGCCATTTCCAAGATCGGGAAAAGACCTAAGATCAAGGTTCTGACATTTTCAAGAAATCTTAACCTAGAAGAATTGATCGATTGGATCAATGAATGTGAAAAATATTTTGAGTATGAAGATATTGAGGATCCTGATAGGGTCAAATTTGCAAAGGCCAGACTGAAAGGTCGTGCCAAGATCTGGTGGCAAGAGATTCAATTAGAGTGAAATAGAAGAGGAAAGGATAAAATGACAAGATGGGATCAGATGGTGGATAAATTGAAGTGATAGTTCATCCCTGTTGATTATGAGTTTGACCTACTAAATAAAATACAAAGTTTGAAGCAAGCAGGATGATCTGTTCAGGAGTATACAGAGGAGTTATATTAAATCCTCATCAGAACAAGCCATGTGGAAGCTGATAAGGAGAAAGTTTCCCGTTACCTTAATGGGTTGAGGCCAAGCATTCAGGAGGAGCTGAATCTGGTTCAAATGAATAGTATTGAAGAGGCATACCAGTTTTCCCTAAAAGTAGAGAAAAATTTGAACAAGAAGTTTGAGAGGAGACAAAATGGAAGAGCTCGTGATGGATGATCCAGTGGATGGTCACATGGAGGCTGAAATGAAGATCCAAAAAATAAGGATGAGGCCAGTAGTACTCAAAATTAGAGAGGAAACAATTCCAATCATTTCCAAGATTAGAACAATAGAGATCAGAGAGGAAGAGGAAGAGGACAAGGTTCAGGAAGAGGAGGCTTCCGTGGAACATGTTTTCAGTATGGAGAAGAAGGTCATAGGGCATTTGAATGTCCTCAATGCCAAGGAAGGATGGATAGGAGGAATGAAGGCCAAGAAAGAGTTGCACATGTAGATGAAGATCTTAGATCATCAAATTTTAAAGATGTTGAAAGAGGAGAAATGTTGATTAACAGAAGAGTCTTGCTGAGTGGTGAGAATGAACCTGAACAAAGGAGGAGCCTATTTCACAATAGATGCAAGTGTGAGGGTAAATGCTATGATATGATTATTGATAGTGGAAGCACTGATAATTTGGTGTCAGAAGAGATGGTGACAAAGTTGAAGCTCAAGAGATAAAAACACCAACATCCATATCGGATTGCATGGGTGCAGGATGACCACAAGGTCATGGTCAATGAACAATGCCTAGTAAAGTTCAAGATTGGTGG
This sequence comes from Chamaecyparis obtusa, assembly GCA_027943335.1. Taxonomy (NCBI): domain Eukaryota; kingdom Viridiplantae; phylum Streptophyta; class Pinopsida; order Cupressales; family Cupressaceae; genus Chamaecyparis; species Chamaecyparis obtusa. Next base: position 58,474 of record BSBK01001979.1, read on the forward strand.
GTACCATGATGAGGTACTATGTGATATCATACCTATGGATGCATGTCACATGTTGTTGGATAGGCCATGGCAGTTTGACAGATGTGTTGTGCATGATGGTTGTGCGAATACCTATTCCCTGAAAAAGGATGGAGTGCGACATAAGCTAAAGCCATTGAAGGAGACCGAAGAAAAGGTATGTGGTAATATGAGAATAACTTTTGTTGATGGAAGAAAATTCTTAGATGGTATGAGGCATGAGCATGTCTATTTTTCTTTAATTCCAAAAGCTGGTAAAGAGGAAGTAGAGGATGTACCTGTAGAGGTTGTAGATTTGTTGAATGAGTTTCAGATTATTGTATCTGATAATGTACCTAATGGATTACCACCGGTAAGGAAGATCAATCATCAGATGGATTTGATTCTGGGAGCTAGTTTTCCAAACAAGGTAGCACATAGAATGACACCAATAGAAAGTGAATAGTTGAACAGACAAGTACATGAGTTGTTACAGAAGTGATTGATTCAGGAGAGCCTGAGTCCATGTGTTGTACCAGTAGTATTAGCACCTAAGAAGAATGGAGAATAGATGATGTGTATATATTTTAGAGCAATAAACAAGATCATAATCAAGTATAGGTTTCCATTGCCATGAATGGATGATACTATGGATTGTTTGAGTGGGGCTGTGTATTTCTCAAAGATAGATTTGAACAGTGGATATCACCAGATTTGGATCAAAGAAGGAGATGAATGGAAGCCTGCCTTCAAGACAAACGAAGGACAATATGAGTGGTTAGTCATGTTTTGGGCTAACCAACGCACCGAGCACTTTCATGCGGCTCATGAACGAGGTTGTGAAAAAATTTATGGGTAAGTTTGTCATTGTTTACCTAGATGATATTTTGATCTTTAGCAAGACATTGGAGAAACATATGATGCATATTCGTATGGTGTTTGAGAAGCTAAGAGATGAGAAATTGTTGATTAATTTGAAGAAGTGCAGTTTTGTGAAGAAGGAGTTAGTGTATTTGGGATTTGTAGTTTCAGCAGAAGGTCTAAAAATGGACCCAGAGAAAGTAAAGGCTATCCTTGAATGGTCAAGTAGACTATGATGCTAGCGGTACTGCAATAGGAGCTATTATGAGCCAAGAAGGTAAACCTATTGCTTATTTCAGTGAGAAGTTAAATGATGCCAAAAGAAAGTATTATGTTTATGATCAGGAATTTTATGCTATATTTCAGGCATTGAAGAAGTGGAGACACTATCTACTTCCTAAAGAGTTTGTTTTGTATACTAATCATCAAGCTTTGCAATATTTGAATAGTCAAGGAAAGTTGTATCAAAGGCATTTGAAATGGATTGAGTTTTTGCAGAGTTATACATTTGTTTTGAAACATAGAAGTGGAAAGTCTAACAGGGTTGTAAATGCACTTAGCAGAAGGCAACTATTGCTAAAAGAGATGCAGATTGAGGTGGTTGGGTTCAAGGAACTCAAGAATTTGTATCCAAAAGATCCTAATTTTGGTGAAGCTTGGAAAGCTTGTAAAGAACCTGTTGCTCTAGATAGAATGAAGTGGCTGGATTTCATCATTCAGGATGATATGCTATTCAGAGGGAGTCAGTTGTGCATTCCAAGAAGTTCTATGAGAGAGAATCTCATGAAGGAGAAGCATAACGGAGGATTGGCTAGACATTTTAGTCATGATAAAACCTTTGCTTTGGTTAGTGAGAATTATTATTGGCCACAGTTGTAGCAAGATGTCAAGAAGTTTGTATAGAGTTGCAGAGTATGTCAGATGGCGAAAGGAGTGAAGAAGAATACAGGGTTATATCAACCATTACCTATACCAGAGAAGCCTTGGGAGGATATCAGTATGGACTTTGTTCTTGGATTACTGAGGACTCAATGGGGACATGATTCAATTTTTGTGGTGGTTGACAGATTTTTGAAGATGGCACATTTCATTCCCTACAAGAAGACTAATGATTTTGTTCATATAGCAGAATTGTTTTTCAGAGAAGTAGTGAGGCTACATGGTTTGCCAAAGACCATAGTTTCAGATCGAGACACCAAGTTTGTAGGCTATTTTTAGTGAACATTGTGGAAAAAGCTAAAGACAAATTTGAAATTCAGTTCATCACATCATCCACAAACTGATGGACAAACGAAGGTGGTGAATAGGAGTTTGGGAAATTTTCTAAGATGTTTGGTTGGAGATAAGCCAACAGGATGGGATTTTCTTTTACCATAGGAAGAATTTGCATACAATAATTCTATCAATAGGAGCACTGGTAAATCACCATTCCATATTTTATATGGGAGTAGTTCCAGAAATGCATCTACGTTGAGAAAGATAGATAAAGGAGAAATAAGTAGCGCTGAAGCTGAGGATTTTGTAGAACATTTGAAGAACATCCATGAGGAGGTGAGGAAGCATATTACCAAGATGAATGCACAGTATAAGGCTAAGGCAGATGAGAAAAAGAGGCATAAGAAATTTCAAGTTGGAGATGAAGTCATGGTTCATTTGTGGAAGGAGCAATTTCCAATTGGTACATATAACAAGATGAAAATGAAGAAGTTCGGGCCATGCAAGATATTGAAGAAGCATGATTCAGGAAATGCATATGAGGTCGAGTTGCCTACTGAGTTGAATATTTTACCAGTATTTAATATTTTAGATCTAACAAAGTATCATGAAGGAGGTGTTGAAGATGAGGTTACAGCAGCACAGTGGCATATTCCAGCAACCAGTTCAGACATCAAGGAGATTGAAGACATACCAGATAGTCGTGTTGGCAAAAGCATAAGGAACAAGACATATGAAGAATGTTTGGTCAAGTGGAAAGGATGACATGTTGAAGATTCATCATGGTTGACAAGGGAGGAGGTTAACCATCTTGGTTTTCCTTTTCACACCTGAGTCGTCACAAGGTCACTTCTCAAATTACCCCGGGTGTCTGATGTAGGAGCATCTTGGGTGTAAGAGCAATCTTGCATCACCCAAAAATATTTTTGGTTTCTTTTCAATAAGGGCTATCTTGTGTAGAGCTGTTATTTTAGGAAATTTGCTATTTTTAGTAAGTTTTCTACACGATCTCAGAATGTTCTGATTTCACAAGTGGAGGTTCATTTTGGTCGTATCAGCCTGCGAGTAAAGTTTCATGGCTAGATCAGGTCTAGTTTTGAAAATATTGAAGATTTTCGATATTGGCAGCAGGGTACAGAAACTTTGAACTCAATTTTGAAGGCTTTAGATGCCCCGGATGAGGTTGAAAGTTTGGTCGAATGAAGCTTTCTTGATTCAAGTGTTGTAGAGCTCCTCGCGCCCTTTCCAAATTGGGGTCATAATAGTCAATCGGGTCAACTGGTGATGACTTATGGTCTCTAGAAGTCGGGCCACCTGAAATGGCAGAAAATAATTTTCTTTCAAAATTTCTGTTCAGGTTTCAAAAGTTATTTTGAGCCAAATTTGATGTAATAAATTGAAAAATAAAATAATTCTAAGTTTGGTCAGCCCTATGGGCTAAATTTCTAGAACCTTCTCGGGTGGTGGAAATTGCCTATCTAAAGAAGGCCTGTAGTGTTGTCTTAGGCATTGGGAATAGTTCTAGGTAGTAGATCTGGGTAATGATTCAAGGCTTTGTCCTACAGAATATTGTAATGGAATACCCATGTGGCTTTGCATATTGTAATTCTGAAAGTTTGTAATTCCACATTAGTGGAGATAATAAGAAGCCAATTTTATGTTCTTGCATATTGTTGTTATTTCTCTATTTTTGTTATGTGTTTGTGGTATTAAGGGGAGCACCCTTCATCAAGATGTTAAGTAGAATAATACAAATAGTAATTTTGAAAGAAAAAATCCATTTTAATTGCTAATTAATCAAGATTAATTATGTGCACACAAGTGAATATGTTCTTTTAATAAAAGTGTAGAAACTTTATATTAAAATCAATATTATAGAAATTAAATAAATATGCAAACTCTAGAAATTAGACCATAGTATAAGCTTGATATAAGATTTTTTATTTAATTATGCAAAGGGGATTTTTCAAGGGTTATCCTGGATAATTATGTCTAGTAAATATACCTTTGAGATTTAGGATTTAATTTGAGGCAATTTGATCAAAAAGGGGGGCTCAAGTTTTACTAGACTAATTTTAGGTGATTACATATTGAACTTGCAAAATTATAAAACAAAGAGGGAAAATGTTGAAACAAAGAGTAAAAGGACAACATAAATACATATTCTTTCAAAATGATATTTCTCTCTTAAAGTGAAAATTCATAAACATAATGAAAGAAAGTATTGTTGGGATTCTGGAAAGGTGAGTTACTGAGAAGGGGGGTGAATTAGTAACCCTAAAAACTTTTTTTTCTTTATCCTTAAGATAATCTCTATCATTAACCAATTATCATGTTATCATTTGCATTCATTCTTAACATAATTGAAATAAGAAATGTTTTCTAATCTAACATTTAAACATTTGTGAAAATTCATACACAATACACAAGTATTTTGGTATCACAAAAATGCTTGTTAGAAGATTAAAACTATGGTGGGGATGACACCCACAAAGCTTCAAAATTGCAATAATAAATTTTGCCTATCAGGGCTTACAAAGTTGATCACTTCTTATGATATTACCCTATTAGGAGTAACAATTGAGACCTATGAAGATCTACCTTGTTAGAGGATTTAAGAAACACTATTAAGTGTGCACTCGGTTAAGAGATTTATAAAATATGTGTTAGGTCTACTATGTTAAGTTAAGAGATTTAGTGTGCCACAGTTGTTAGAAAGTAACAGTAAATTTATTTGGATGTAGCAACTTAATTTGTTGAATTTTAGTTTTGGTTATCCCTTAACTGATATCACCTTCCCGTGATAGATATATCCTTCTAATATTGCTCAATAGCCTCTGGTCTAATATTGATTCAATCCTGAATACTTTATTCAATACTTAACTCACAACCCTATTTGATATTCAGATGTCTCCTGTAGGCAACTACTTCTCATGTGTTCTTTCATGTAAAAATGATACCTTGACAATTCTTATATCATAAAGATTTGACCTAATTAGGGTTATAGAATAATCTAAAAAATATTAGATCTACGTTCCAAATGAAAGACCTAAAATATTACTACATAGGGATCATCACCATTTAATTATTATATCTCCAATAAATCTTTACCTTGATCTATGTAAACCATTTTCTAGCTCAATATAAATCATTTTCCTTTTATTCTATGTCATTCCATACTTCTATGTCATTCATGTATTACTTAGTATAAACTATATTCCTGTCATGGTAAAATACTATTGCTCGATAAATATGAATGCTCGGTTATAAATGTACTCAGTGCTCGGTAATCATCTAGCTTCATGTATGTGCTTGGTCAAGATTGCACTCAGTTTCCTTTCCATTCTTCCTTGTGCTCTACTTGGTTACTATACTTAGTGCGTTGACTGACTAGCCCATTTTCTTCCTTTACCAACTATATGTGTGACACTAATTGCATATCATAATGTAACTTTATCCCCTATTTTTATTAGTGAAAAAAACACATATGTATTCCATAATCAAAATCTTCTCCAAACAATTTTAAAAAATCGTATACTTCAAAAAACATTTATTGTAGACTCCCCATGTTTATATACCTCAATAACTATATTATGTACATATGGTTTTCCCCTTTTTTGACAATAATGCGAAGAATGTATATACTTACAACTTGTCAAAAAATTTGGTCAAGAGGTTTTCACATTCCTCTTTCAAACTCTCAAGTGCAATCTTCTGTAGACCTACTTGGGCATGCATATAAAAAATGTGATCTACCACTGATAACTCAGGGTGGCAACTAACTCCTTTGTCTTATTTACATGTCGTTGAATCACCTCAATGTGTGGTAACAACTCATCATGTCACTCAATTGTTTGATCTTTTATTTTATCTTCTTCTCTTATTAATGCATTTCTTAACCCATGCATATATTTGACCTTTTCATAAAATAGTTTGAATGCATGGGGTTTTGTGATCAATATTTTTGCCCTCTTCTATAGATCTTCATCTAGCTTCTTTAATTTTTCATGTATCTTTGCAGTAAAGGAATCTATTATGTAAAGATTCATCAAAATAGTAAGTATTTGTTGAATAAGGCCTTCAATTTCACTTAGAGTCTTAGATAACTTCACCTTGTGAATTTCCATTGCTTGGTTGATCTTCTTGATGATCTTATACTATATCTTTATTTCATCTCTCTCTTCAATCTTTTTCTCTACATCGATTGTTGGAGAATTGATGTTCTTGGTAAGGATGGAAAGTTGGTCAATGATGGGAGCAGACTCATCAACACTGACATCAGGTACAACTTGCATCAATATTTCTCTAACATCCTCTAGCACATGTTTATGTTTTCTTTCTTGCTTTAGCTTTTGAGATTCTTTTTAGGTGCAAAGTTCTCCATACCTTCTAAGAGCTTCAGGGTCCAAAGTTCTAGGGTCACATCAAGGTATTTCTATGACTTCATCAAGTGTGACTGAACCTTTTTCATGTTTCTTCTTCTTCTTATTTTCTTTTTTTCTAGATGTGGGGGATTTTCCATAAGGAACTAGATCCTTTTGCCTTGGATTTGACTTTTATTTCTTGTTTGAGACACTTTCTTCTTTATCTTTCCCTTTTATAATTCCCTTGGTCTAAGGTCCTTGGGCTTGTGGCCTTGTGTCGGTAGTAGAATCTTCTACTTTTGTTTCATCTTGAGTTTCTTTTAGTAGTCTCTTTTTCTCCTTATTCACCCTTATCTTTGGTTGTATCCATTGGTTTCTTAGGTGGTGTGTCCTTAGTTTTATCCTTGACAACAATATCAATAGCTTGTACTAAAATTGGTAAGTTACCTAGTATTTGTGCTCTAGAAACCTCAATATTTGGATCTTCTTCTTTATTCTCAGCAACAATAGTGATGTCTTCATCTTCTTTGGGTTCATCATCTAGGTCTCCTTCAGTGATATTTTCAAATAAGACTTCTTCATCCCCAGTTATTTGTAACTTCTCTAGAGTATCTTCTTATTTGGTTTGGCTACAAAGATTAAAAAATATTCAACATAAGTGACACAAGGGCAATGTAGATACAAGAAAAATCAAGCATAATTGAATCCACTTGAATCAACAACTATTACAAGTAGTAGTTGTCATTGCACCAAAAGATTGACCAATTAATGCCCAATACAACCACTAAACTTATAGAAGACATAAGAGGCAGTTAAACCATGTCATGAATCCCGAGGGGAGCACTGACTATTTTGCCAATAATCTCCCCCTCATCATTACCCAAGGGGATTAAAACATATGACCAAGCTCTGATACCACCTGTTACAAGTAGTAGTTTTCATTGCACCAAAAGATTGACCTGTTAATGCCTGATACAACCACTAGACTTATAGAAGACAAAGGAGGCAGTTAAACCATGTCACAAATCTCGAGGGGAGCACTGACCATTTTGCCAAAAACAACAAGCCCTGCTTAGAGTTACACAATCAAAGAAATATAATATCACACAAAAGAAATGAAATCACAATGGATATGAGACAAGCAACTAGCAGCAACAACAGAGTAATTATATTATATCTTTCAACATGCCCAGTTGTGAGGCCTTCCGAGTTTCGGCCTTATACAAAGAAATTATGAAATCAGAAGCTCAAATCACATCCTATCTTTGTATCCAATGATGTATCTTGATAATCCTTCCTAGATCTACCTCTTTATTTCCCTACTACATCAATCTAGACTCCTTATATAGCTAGCTAAGCCACAAGTTGGCCAGTCAGGCATTTAATTACATTATAGGTCCAGTCTGGAAGATTAAACCAAAACTAATGCAAGAATGATCAAAACTTAATACACCTTTACATTTATGTCCACACATGACCCAAGAAAATTTCCTTAACTAGGCAAGGCCAAATTTCATCACACAAAACCGCGCAAGAAACACTCCGCGTTTCACATGAAACTGGCAGAAAATAGGTACCCGAGTAAAATGATCATAACTTTTTTCTCATAATGAATTAGGACTTGAGATCTTAGGAGAAGATATTAATTTAGGTCCTCTTAAATTCCTTAGTAGTGCAAATGATTATTCCTTAAGGATCAATGACTACATGATGCGCAATCAACATGAAAACTATAAGAAAATATGGCTTCAACGGTAAGGAAAATAGCTATAACTTTGAAATGGTCCATCCAATCTTCATGTGCTCATAGGAGAAGGTTCCCAAATAGGTATTCAACATCATGTAATCTTCTCACACCATGAAACCAAAAAATACAATAATTATAATGCAAACAACAGAAAATAGGAAATATTTTTGGTTGATGCAAGATTGCTCAAAGACCCAAGATGCTCCTACATCAAACATCTGGGGTAAATAAAGAACTAATGTCCACATCAGGCACTACTCATATTCTAACTTGAATCATAAAGATCCAACTCATCTTGTGTAATCTGTGAACTTTCTTCAACTAGCTTGTCTTTCCACTGAACTAGATATTCCATGTAGTCTTTTCCTCTTGTACTCTTGATCACCCTTTTGTTCAAGATCTTCCCAATGTTGTCTTTATTCTTCTTAGGATCATCTAGATCATTTTCTATCTCATCATTTGATTCAAAGTACTCGAATATATCAGCATTGTTGAATATAAGTGATATATCCATGTCCCTTGGTAATTTAACTTCATAAGCATTTCCACTGTCAAACTTCTTCAGAATCTTACAAGGTCCAAACTTCTTCATTTTTAACTTGTTGTAGGTACCAACTGGAAATTTATTTTTCTTCAAATGAATCATAAGTTCATCTCCAACTTCAAAATATTTATGTCTCCTTATCTTATCATCCCTCTGTTTATATTTTAGATTATTGTCCTCCAAATTCCTTTTGACTTCATCATGTAAGGTTCTCATGAATACTACAAAATCATTAGCTTCAGCACTTCTTCTTGTCTCAGTAGGTAAATCTTTCAGCTCTATGGTTCCCTTAGGATGAAATCTAGTGACAATCTCAAATGGTGTCCATTTAGTGCTTTTATTCATAGAATTATTATATGCAAACACTTCTTGTGCCAAAACTAAATCCCAATTAGTAGGCTTATCTCCAACTAAACATCTCAACAAATTTCTCAAACTTTTGTTCACAACTTCAGTCTGTCCATTTTTCTAAGGGTGGAATGTAGAACTAAAATTCAATTCTATATTCATCTTTTTCCAAAGTTTTCTCCAAAAGTAACCGGTAAACTTAGTATCTCTTTCTAAAACAATAGACTTAGGCAAACCATGCAATCTTACCACTTCCTTGAAGAATAATTCAGCTACATGCAATGCATCAAATGTCTTTTTACAAGGTATTAAATGAGCCATCTTATAAAATCTGTCAACCTCTACCAAAATAGAATGATTACCTCTCTGAGTTCTAGGCAATCCAAGAACAAAGTCCATACTCACATCTTCCCAAGGTCTATCAGGTACAGGAAAAGGTGTATACAATCCCAAATTATGACTAGTTCCTTTTATTATTTGGCAAATTCTGCAACCTCTAACCATTCTCTATACATCTGTATAAATTGTTAGGAATAAGATGTCTCAACCTTGGATAATTCCTATTCTTATTATTTGTTTTGTCAAATGTATTTATTGCAAATAATGTAATTAAGTGTGAGTGTACATGTCTAGTTGGCATGTTGATGTGTCACTCCACTTGATGTGTCCGCATCTCGAATTGTGTGTAAGGAGATCATGGCTGAAACGGTTATGATGGTTTCCTATGACACATAAGAGCTATGTCTGGAAGATTCAATGACAAGTGAAAACATGTGGCAACTAATAAAATTGAGTACTGTACACTCTTCCCCAATCATGGGGTTCGAGGCATTTTTTGAAGCTGCCATAAAAAGGCAAGCTCATGATATTAGCATTTTTTAGGGTTGTGAAGATAGGTGAAGTTAGTGTATTGTTGGAACATTTTATACTGTCGTGATTTATCTTCAAGAGTTGAAAAAATCTTCTGAAAGAACTTGCATTGCAAGTGTATTGTAAACTGTAATAGTTTTGATCAATACACTATGCAAGTTTTGGAGTGCTGGAGTTTTTACCGAAAGGTTTCCCCAAGGTACATCATTATGTCATTCTCTATTTTCTGTGTGCATGGTATATGGCTGCAATATCATTGTTAAAGTAGTTAACGAATCTAAAATTGTAAGGATTTAAAGGAACTTGCACAATAATTTCCTTTAGAGATTAGTGTAGGAAGCTATTTCCACACCTGAGTTTCCTTACAAGTGGTATCAGATCCTGATCAAATTTTTTATCCTAGTTGTTGGATAGGGTTTTTTGAACTAATCTCAAGTTGAGTGGGAGTTTTGTGCAGAGCATTCTGAATCTTATTTGTAGATTGAGATGGCGAGTTCCTCATACAGTTGAATGGAGGTGAAAAAATTTAATGGCACTAATTTTGAGTTGTGGAAACTCAAGATGGAAGACATGCTTGAAGATCATGATCTATGGGAGGCTACTTCATTTGATGTGAAACCTACAGTGATATCTCAAGCAGATTGGGAGATCAAGGATCGGAAGGCTCAGGGTCTCATCAGACTCTGTCTAGCAGATGTCATTCTTCTGAATGTTCTTGATGAGACTACTGCAAATTCTTTTTGGAAATGGCTTGGGTCTGTGTATCAGGCCAAATCTCTGGTGAATAAGTTATTCCTAAGAAAGAAGTTGTATTCTTTAAGAATGGAGGAAGGTGGATCCGTAACTAATCATCTCAATGCATTCAATTTATTGATTGCACAGTTGGCATCATTCGGTGCCAAGATTGAGGAGGAGGATCATTGTATGACCCTGCTTTGTTCCTTGCCGAATTCATGGGACCATCTTCTGATGGCTCTCAGAAGTACTATAGTCACATTCCGTATGGATGATGTGGTGTCTTCACTGCTATTTGAGGAGATGTGAAGAAAGACTTCGGATTCATCTAAGGAAGCCCTTGCTATTCATGGAAGATCCAATGATAGAGGAAAGAAGAATGACAACAAGTCAAAGAAGGGTAGATCCAAATCCCATGGGAGTTCTAAGACTCCTGGAAAGTCCAGGGAAAAATGTTGAAACTGTGATAAAACTGGGCACTTCTGGAGGGACTGCAAAGAACCGAAGAAGAAGAAGAAGAAGAAAGGCTCAGATTCAGCATCTAAAAAATCTCAAGAAGATGGAGATGCTTTTATTGTAGCTTTGGCAGCCCATGCATCTGATGATGTGTGGTTGGTAGACTCGGGTGCTTTTTTTCACATGACCTCTCATCGAAACTGGTTCTCAAAATATGAAGAGTTCAATGGTGGAAAGGTGTACTTGGGTGATGACTCTCACCTAAAGATAGTTGGACGTGGAAGGGTCACTATCAAATTTCCTGATGGATGAGTAAAGGGAATCAACAGAGTTATGCACGTTCTGGGTTTGACATGAAACCTATTATCTATAAGTATGCTAAATGATGTAGGTGTGCAAGTTGTCTTTTCGAAAGAAGGATGCAAGATGATGAGAGGATCGATAGTGCTTGCGAGGGGTACTAGGATAGGTACCTTATTTAAACTAGATGCATGTATTCCTCTATGTAATAGTTCTTCATCCTCACCATCTAAACAAGAAGTGAAGAAGTCTATGGTTATTGGTTCCCATGGAAGTGCAAACACTTTGGAAGGTAAGCTTCCTGCAGAAAAGACAATGTTGTGGCATATGAGATTTGGCCACATTGGTGAAAAGGGTCTCAGAACCCTCAAAAATAAAAACTTCATTGAGGGGTTAAATGATTGCAATCTCAAGTTCAACTTCTATGAACACTTTGTCTATGGTAAACAAAATTGTGTTCAGTTTTACTCTAGTTCTCACAAATCTTCTAATGTTTTGGATCTTATTCATTCAGATGTATTTGGTCCTGTAAAAGTTCCTTTGATCTCCAAGTCTGTATTTTTTGTATCTTTCATAAATGATTATAGTAGAAGGACTTGGATTTATTTTCTTAAAAGTAAGACACAAGTCTTTAGTCAGATCAAAGAATTTAAAGCTCTTGTAGAGAATCAGACTAGTAAGAAGATTAAGTGTGTGAGAACTGACAATGGTGGTGAGTTTTTCTCAGTAGAGTTTGAACAGTTCTATAAAGAACAAGGTATCGAGAGGCATAAGACAACTCCTTATACCCCACAACAAAATGGAGTTGTAGAGAGAATGAATAGTACACTGATGGAGAAGGCTAGGAGTATGCTTAGTGGAGCTGGTTTAGAACAAAGGTTTTGGGCCGAAGCTGTGGCCACTACTTGCTATCTAGTTAACAGATCTCCTACATCAGCTCTTGTTGGTAAGACACCCATGGAGGTGTGGTCTAGTAAGAAGCCTTTAATTAGACATCTTCATGTTTTTGGTTGTGAAGTTTATGCACATGTTCCAAAGGAGAAAAGATCTAAGTTGGAAAACAAAGCTGTCAAATGTATTTTCATCGGACACAGTGTTGGTGTGAAAGGATACAAGCTTTGGGATCCTATGACTAGTAAGGTGTTGTATAGTAGAAATGTTATTTTCAGAGAGCTAACATCTTCTCCTATTGTGCTACAACCAGATGAAAAAGAAAATGAAAAAGATGTTGTTCAGTTGCCTCCTACCCTTGAGAAGACTGAACAGAGAGACCATGTTGGGCCTAATGATGAGGAGAGCTCTAGTAGCTCTGATAGTTCAGAAGAAGAGGAAGAAAAACCTCAACCTCAACCCTTGAGGAGATCCACAAGAGAAAGAAAGAAACTAGAAATTTTTGGTTATTCTATGTTAGATTCCAGTTGTGCTTTTTCTTTCATTACTAACAATGATAAGCCTAGATCTATGAAAGAGGCTTTGGGCATGGAAGATGTAGGTTCCTGGATTGAGGCTATGGATGATGAGATGGCTTCATTGGAGAAAAACAAAACCTAGGACCTTGTACCTTTGTCTAAAGGGAGAAAATCTATTGGCTATAAATGGGTGTTCAAGAAGAAATCCTGTGTAGATGGTTGTGTTGAAACGTACAAAGCTAGATTGGTTGCAAAGGGGTATTCACAAGTAGAGGGAATAGATTATGGTGAAATATTCTCTCCAATTGCAAAGTTGACATCCATTAGATTTCTATTATCCCTTGCTACATCATATGATTTAGAGATAGAAGAGATGGATGTGAAGATAGCTTTCCTTCATGGTGATTTGGAGGAAGAGATTTATATGTCACAGCCTGAGCACTACATTGTTAAAGGTAAAGAATCCTTAGTTTGCAAATTAAAGAAATCTCTATATGGTTTGAAGCAATCTCCTAGGATGTGGTACCTTAAGTTTGATGCCTTTGTGTTTTCAATTGGATTTGCAAGATTGAAATCAGTCATTGTGTTTATTTCAGAGTTGAAAATGATCACCTTCTTATTGTTGCATTATATGTTGATGATATGTTCTTGTTTGGGAAGGGTAAGGGTATGATTTCTAATTTTAATCTTAGTTGTCAGCATAGTTTGAGATGAAAGATCTTGGGGCAGCAAGGTACATCTTGGGTATGGAAATCAGTAGAGACAGGTCTAACATAAAACTTTGGTTGAGTGAGAGTAAGTATGTGAAGTCTGTGTTGGATAGGTTCAGCATGGAAGATTGTAAACCACTATGTGTTCATGTTTCTGTGGGAACAAAGTTATCTGTAGATGATTGTCCAAAATCTCCTAGTGAGGTGGAGGACATGAGTAGAGTACCTTATGCTAGTGCAGTTGGTAGTATTATGTATGCTATGGTCTGTACTAGACCAGACATTGCCCAAGCAGTGGGAGTCCTGAGTTAGTTTATGGCTAACCCTGGACGAGTACATTGGGATGCAGTTAAGTGAGTATTCAGATATTTGAGGGGTACATCAGATTACTCCATATGTTATCATGGTAACTCTTCTAGATCTCTATATTCAGTTTGTATTCATGGGTTTATGGATTTAGATTGGGCAGGAGATCCTCCAGTGCTTATGTGTTCACTATGTTTGGTGGTGCCATCAGTTGGATGAGTAAGCGACAACTTGTGGTTGCTTTGTCCACTATAGAAGCTGAGTACATGGCTACTACTCATGCTTGTAAGGAAGCCATTTGGCTTAGGAGATTGTGTTCTGATGTTGGTGTTGATGCATAATAGATTACCATTTGGTGTGACACTTAGAGCACTATTTTCCTTGCGAAGAATCCAACTTTCCATGCCAGAACAAAGCACATTGATGTGCAGTTTCACTTTGTGAGAGATATGGTGGAAGATGGAAAGGTGAATTTGGAGACGGTAGATAATGTGAAGAATGTTGCAGATGCATTAATGAAACCAGTGGGCACTGAGAAGTTCAAATGGTGTTTGAAGTCTATGGGCCTTTTGGCTTATAGTGGTTAGTCCCTGTTATGCTCATGTGGCTCTTACAAGGTGTTCGACAAGTGGGAGTATGTTAGGAATAAGGCGTCTCAACCTTGGATAATTCCTATTCTTATTATTTTTTTTTTAAAATGTATTTCTTGCAAATAATGTAATCAAGTGTGAGTGTACATGTCTAGTTGGCATGTTGATGTGTCACTCCACTTGATGTGTCGGCATCTTGAATTGTGTGTAAGGAGATCATTGCTGAAATAGTTATGATAGTTTCCTATGACACGTAAGAGCTATGTCTGGAAGATTCAATGATAGGTGAAGACATGTGGCAACTAATAAAATTGATTACTGTACACTCTTCCCCAATCGTGGGATTGGGGGCATCTTTGGAAGTTACCCTAAAAAGGGAAGCGCATGATATAAGCATTTTTTAGGGTTGCGAAGATAGGTGAAGTTAGTGTATTGTTGGAAAATTTTATGCTGTCATGATTTTTCTTCAAGAGTTGAAAAAATCTTCTGAAAGAATTTGCATTGCAAGTGTATTGTAAACTGTAATAGTTTTGATTAATACACTATGCAGGTTTTGGAGTGCTGGGGTTTTTACCGAAAGGTTTCCCCAGGGTAAATCATTGTGTCATTCTCTATTTTTTGTGTGCATGGTATATGGCTGCAATATCATTGTTAAAGTAGTTAACGAATCTGAAACTGTAAGGATTTAAAAGAATTTGCACAATACTTTCCTTTAGAGATTAGTGTAGGAAGTTGTTTTTGCACCTGAGTTTCCTAACATAAATCTATGCCCAAAAGTATCTTTCTAAAATTAGTTTCATAGTCTTATCAATCCCAAAATGTCCAGCAAGTCCACCACTATGTTTCTCCTTCATTATGTTCTCTCTCATAGATCCTCTAGGTATGTACAAATGAACTCCTTTAAATAACATGTCTTCTTGAATGAAATAATCAGTCCACTTATCACTCACTATGTGTAGCTTACAAGTCTTCCAAAATTCTACAAAATCAATGTCAATCTCATACAAACACTTCAAATCATCAAAACCAGGTACCACAACTCTCATCTCTGTCAGCAAATTTCTTCTTCGGCTCAAGGCATCAGCAACCTTATTTGATTGTCCACTTTTATGCTTCAATGAAAAGGAAAAATTCTACAAGAACTCAACCCACTTCATATGTCTCTGATTCAACTTATTCTGACTTCCCAAATATTGCAAAACTCTATGGTTAGCATACAATACAAAATATTTAGGCATCAAATAATGTCTCCATTTCTTCAAAGCTTGAACAATAGCATAGAATTCCTGGTCATAAACTGAATATTTTCTCTTAGCATCATTCAAATTTTCACTAAAGAAAGCTATAGGTCTTCCTTCTTGACTCAAAACAGCTCCAATTGCACTTCCACTAGCATCACATTCAACTTGAAAAACTTTACTAAAATCAGGCAAAGCAAGTGTAGGCAACTCTGCAATTCTTTATTTCAATGTTTTAAAACTCTTTTGTGCCCCATGTGTCCATTTGAAATCCCTTTTATCTCAGCTCATAGTTTCAATCATAGCATTACAAATAGAACTGAAATTTCTGATGAACTTCCTATAAAACTTTCCAATCCATGAAATGATCTTACCTCTCCAACATTCTCTGGTGTAGGCCAATCAAGTATAGCTCTCACTTTCTCAAGATCCATCTTCAATCCATCAGCTAAAATTACAAAACCAAGGTACACAATCTCCTCTTTCATAAATGAACATTTCTTCAAATTAATCAGAAACTATTCTTCCTTCAACCTCTGTAATACTTTTCTGATATGTTCAAGATGTTCTTCTTTACTCTTACTGAATATCAAAATATCATCAAGATATACAATCACAATGTTACCAAATAATCTTTTTAGACCTTCATTCATCAACCTCATGAAAGTACTAGGTGCATTAGTCAAACCAAAAGGCATAACCAACCATCCATACAAACCTTCATTAGTCTTAAAAGAAGTTTTCCATTCATCCCCTTCTTTGATCCTAATCTAACGATATCCACTTTTCAAATCAATCTTTTTGAAATAATTTGCTCCACTCAAACTATCCATTATGTCATCCATCCTAGGCAAAGGAAATATGTAATTTACTGTTATCTTTTTTATAGCTCTAGAATCAGTGCACATTATCCATTCTCCATTCTTTTTCAGTGCTAACATAGTAGGTACTGCACAAGGACTCAAACTTTCCCTAATCAAACCTCTCTTAAGAAATTATTACACTTATCTATTCAGCTTAGTCTTTTCATCAGGTGTCAACCTATGTGGTACTTTATTAGGAAAACTAGCTCCATGTATCAAATCCATACAGTGACTTATACTTCTCACAGGTGGTAAACCATCAGGTACATTATCAAAAATGATTTCATGAAATTCAGTCGACAAAGGTTTAACCTCAGGTGCATGTTCTAACTCATCTTATTTCTCATTTTTTGTTGGAATTAAAGCAAAACAAACATTTTGTTCTTTCATTTCTCTTGCAAACTTTTTACCATCAACCAAACACACTCTGACTGTAGTACAATGACCTTCATCAAACTTCTCTACCAAAGGAAATAATACTTGTTTCTTTCCATCCATCCAAATAGTATATTGATTCAATCTACCATCATGTAAAGCTTTCCCATCATACTACCAAGGTCTACCCAAAAGAATATGACAACAATCCATAGGCGTAATATCACACAAGACTTCATCATGATAATTCCCAATTTTGAACTTAACAAGGCATTGTTCACTTACAAGTAGTTTATGCTCCTTCTAGATCCAAGCAATATGGTAAGGCTTAGAATGTTTCAATCTCTGCAACTGCAACTTGTTAACCAGCTCTTTAGATGCCAAATTATCAGAACTTCCACTATCAATGATTACCTTGGAATATTTATCAGTGATCTTACATCTAGTTTTGAACAAACTTTTCCTCAAAATAGGCTCCTTGTTAGCTTCTTCATTCCACAAGATCCTTCTTAGCATCAAGTTCTCATCATGTTTAGGTTCATTAGACATTTCCTCAACTTCTTCACAAGCCAAATTATTTCTACCATTACCTCTAGTCTTCTTTCCAGAGTTAGTACATTCAAATGCTCTATGTCCTTCACCACATTTGTAACAAGTACCTTTAAACCAAGATTTCTCTTTTCTTTTCCCATTACTATTATTTCTAGAGTAACCAGTATAGCTACCTCTAGATTAGTTACCTCTTTTAACAAGTTCAGATTTCCATCCTTTATCTTGTACTGGATTGTCAGATCTGCTACTTTCTCCATAAGATCTGACTCTACTTCTCTAAAATTTGCCACCTCTTCCTCTTTGTCTTTGTTCATGTCTTTTTGTCAATCTTTCTTCTGCCTTCAAATAAAATTGGTATGCTTCTTCCACACAATCTATTTTCACTTAGCTAATCTCATCTTGAATAGATGTCCTTAGGGTATTCATATATCTAGCCACTTTCTCAACTTCATCATCGACATGTCTAGATCTAATATCCAATTTGTAAAATTCCTCAGTATATTCTTTCACACTCATGTCCTTTTGTCTCAGATTTTGCATTTTTCTCATCAAACTAACTTCGTAGTCAGCTGGGAGAAACTTCATCTTCATCTTTGCAAGCATCTTCATCCATATCTTGATCTTTTCTTTTCCTCTCTTTTATCTCTTAGTTTGAAAATGATCCGACCAAAGAGATGTATGACTTTTCAACTTTGTGACTATTATCTTAACCTTCTTATTATTAAGAGTACCTTCATACTCAAATTATTTATCCATCTTAGAGATCCAATCCAAAAGTGTATCAGTCTCAAGTCTTCCATCATAGCAAGAAACTTCAAGCGCAGGTCTAGAGTTAGTCTTAGAAAAAACTCTCAAAAGTCTTTCCTCATCTTGTTCAACTTTAGGTTTAGGATTAGGTGCTACTTCTTCATACTAACATCTTCAATAAGTGCACCTCTTCTCTGGGCTATCTCTACATCTTCAAGCCTAGTTGCAATCTACCTCAACATATCCATGATAGTGTTATCATTTCCTCTACCAAAAACCATCTTGACAATCAGGTTCTAGCAAGATTGTAACCTTCTACAAGTTATAGGTCAGATCTTAGATCTTCCACCCTACAACCAATCCAATAAGGTTCTCCACGATCCAATCCACAAGAAAGAACTTGCTCTCATACCACTCGACGTAGGGGCAAGGTAGATACAAGTAGAATTGAATCCACTTGAATCAACAACAAGACCTTCTCAGAGTTACACAATGGAAGAAAGATGATATCACATGAAAGAAATGAAATCAAAATGTATATGAGACAAGAAACTAGCAGCAACAATAGAGTAATTATATTATATCTTTCAACATGTCCAATTGTGAGACCTTCTAGGTTTCGGCCTTATACAAAGAAATTATGAAACCAAAAGCTTAAATCATATCCTATCTTTGTCTCCAATTATGTATCTTGATAATCCTTCCTAGATCTACCTCTTTATTTCCATACTACATCAATCTAGACTCCTTATATAGCCATCTAAGCCACAATTCAGCCAGTCAGGCATTTAATTACATTATAGGTCCAGTCTGGAAGATTAAACAAAAACTAATACAAGAATGATAAAAAATTAATGCACCTTTAAATTTAGGTCTACAC
The DNA here is from genome assembly GCA_027943335.1 of Chamaecyparis obtusa. Taxonomy (NCBI): domain Eukaryota; kingdom Viridiplantae; phylum Streptophyta; class Pinopsida; order Cupressales; family Cupressaceae; genus Chamaecyparis; species Chamaecyparis obtusa. Next base: position 77,581 of record BSBK01001979.1, read on the forward strand.
ATGACCCAAGAACATTTCCTTAACTACTCAAGGCCCCATTTCATCATACGAAATAGTGCAAGAAAAAACACTTCACGTTTCATGTGAAATTGGCAGAAAATAGGTACCTGAGAAAAATGGTCATAACTTTTTACTCATAATGAATTAGGACTTGCGCTCTTAGGAGAAGACATTAATTTAGGTCCTCTTAAATTCCTTAAGAGAAAAAAGTCTGATTACTTAAGGATCAATGGCTACATGATGCACAACTAGCATGAAAACTGCAGGAAAATGTGGCTCCGATGGCAAGGAAAACAACTATAACTTTGAAACGGTCCATCCAATCTTCATGTGTTCATAGGAGAAGGTTCAAAAATAGGTCCTCAACATCATGTAATATTTTCACACCATGAAACCAAAAAATATAACAATTATAATGCAAACAATAGAAAACAAGAAATATTTTGGTTGATGCAAGTTTGCTCAAAGACCCAAGATGCTCCTGTATAAATAAGTATCATCCTCTAGCTTCTCAGTTTTTAAGATGTGTATAGGCTCCTCAACTAGCCTCTATATTGTAACATCATCATTAGTGTGTACACATTTTCCTCTACCTATAACACTCCTCTCAGTAATAACTATAAGTGTAGTTTTCTCAACTTCAACTTTGGACTTAAGAATTTTAGTCCATCACTACAACATTGGGGGTCAAATTTCAACGCCAATTTGTGATGCCACTACCATTTGTGTTTATTTTTTGTTTTTTCTTTGCAATTTCCCCTGACAGTGTCATAATAGTAATGATAATGTCGTAATTGTGACACCCACTTGGTTATAAACTGTTAGAATAGCTAAGAGGGGGTGAATCAGTTATCTAGTGTCCCAAAACAAAATGTATAATTCAAAACAACTTCTCTAAATTCTACTCATCAGTAAACAATAAAACTTTCACTGTCTGTACTTTTACAGATTATGAGTCTAATACTATAATAGTTTTCCGATCAAATCAAACATGTAACATGTAAAGAATGATAACAAATAGATATCATAATCAACACATAACACGAGAGATTTAACATGGAAACCCTGTAAAGCAAAAAACCACCTGGGACCAGCAACCCAAAATTGTTCACTCTTCTGAAGTGAGGCCGGTTAAGACCCAACCCTATTAAAGGTTTACAAACACACTGTCAGGTGTGACCTTGTTAGAGGATTTTAGACTAGAAGTTATCATCCAACTAGCATTCACTATGGGGTTGACAGGATAACAATGTTCATTCTATGAATGATACATCATAAGACTTTTAGATTCCACTCGGTTAAGAGATTTTGACTGTATACAATGGTTAAATATGTAGCAGTAAATGACCTGCCTTAATACAACTTCAATTGTAGATTATAGATCAATATTTAGTCCATACAAATCCTTTTGATCAATATTTGACTTCAGATTCAATATTGTATCAACTTACTATCTATCGATAATTTCTCTTTGTAGCTTAGTAATTGTTCTAGAGCTTGGTTCTTACTTAACCAATATGATCAGAATGCATGAAAACCTTGTTCGTGCGATATTCCTATAGCTTCTTCTTCTTCTGGCATACTTTCATAAAGAAATTATGTTCTCTTATATAGACGAGTAAATCATTTTCTTCTCCACCATTAGATTTTTCCACTTAAGCACATTGATAGATTTTGTCACTTCAAACTTTCTTGGTACTTGTGTCGATAATATGTTTCAATCTTCTCCGTTAGATCTTCCCTAAATTTTGTCAGTCATCAATCTGTGTAACAAACATTATCTGTTACCTTGATGTTATACTCTTGCCAGCTCATCAATCTTATTAGCTAAACTAATCATTTAATTCATTCTGTTTCACTCGGTTAACAAAGAAATGCATCAGTGAACACTGCTCAGTTAATACTGTGATCGGTATACACTACACTCCATCGGTGTATACTAGAAATGCTTTTTTTATCGACAACACTGATTTGTGTCTTTCAGCTCTATACTTCATTATAGATGAATGCAACATAATAAAGTCAATTTCATCAAGTCATAGATTCATCAACAAGTTACTCAATGTGTTCCTTATCCTCATCTGTCATGTACATCTTTCTTCATGTAGATTCCTCTGTTCTTCATCTTTTTCACCTTTCTTCAGATGTATCAGTATAGTAACTTACAAGATAAGTGTTTTCAAACTAGTTGACATCAATGACAACATAATACTAATTTAATCATATTACATATCTAATCAGCACCTCCTCAATGATCTTGTAGTCATAGATTCTTCAATCAAATTCCAAATCAGTTGTAGTTCAATAATCTCTCCCTTTTGCATTGATTGAAACTCAAGTAATATGAAATGTAACATACACATACCAAACATATATTCTACAAATTGTGAACAAAATGGTGTATGTCGGATAGACTTAATATGTTTAATCACTACATTACTAAACCAGCATTAGATAATATAGCTTTACCATTCTGTAGTTGTGATCTTTTCAGTTCTCCTATTCCTGCTTCTATTCTCTGTAACTAATCTTCAATACTCTGTCTCATTCAGATTGTCTCTCCCTTAGATAATTCTCATCAGTGCTTGTTCCTTTTTATACCTTATTCCTTTTCATATTGTTTATCTCTTCCTTTGACAAAAATGCCAAAGAAACAAATAAACAAACAATTATGTCTTCCCCTATATCTCTAAATACTAATATTCGAATCGGTTCAAGTTCTCAAAATTAATCACAACCTTGAACATAATTCAAAGTGTGAACTATGCTACATCAACATGAATGATCTTCTGATATAAGTAGGCTAATGCAACATCTAGATCACCTTAGTGACCAATAGATAGGGGATGGACCCCAAGTCTAGTCCTCAAGTATTCAAATGTGTCCTTCGGTAGGGGTTTTGTAAAAATATTTGCAAGTTGTTCTTTAGATGTAAAAAATTCTAACTTCACTTTATTTTCTTGCACTTGTTCTCTTAAGTAATGATACTTAATAGATATATACTTTGTCATAGAGTGCATCATAGGATTCTTTGAAATATTAATAGCACTAGTGTTGTCACAATATATAATCACCGGGTCAATGATTACCTCATTCATTCCTTCCAACACTTGTTTGATATATGCAATATTTGAATAGTTAGAAGTAGTAGCAACATACTCTACTTCAGCTGTAGACTGAGAAATACAAGCTTGCTTTTTACTTGTCCATGTTACAAGTCTTTCACCAAAGAAAAATGCTCCTCTGATGATGCTTTTTCTATCATCCACATTTCCAGCACAATCAGCATTGGTATAAACTTTTAGTTCAAACTTCCCTTCCTTAGGATATCATAATCCATAATTCTCTATTTTCTTCAAGTATCTTAAGATCCTTTTTGTAGCTATCATGTGTGATTCTCTAGGATTAGCAGAAAATCTTGCAACAATTCCCACAGAATGTACTATATCTGGTCTACTGTGAACTACGTACATTAATTTACCGATCATGGATCGGTAAAGTATCTAGTTTACCTCTGTAGTTTCATCCTCCTTTGTCAATTTGCATCTAGTAGCCATCGGTGTTCCCATAGGTTTAGCATCTTCCATGCCAAATGTCTTCAGTACTTCCTTTATGTATTTAGATTATGTGATGAATATCCCATCACTCTGCTGAATTACTTGTAGTCCAAGAAAGAACTTAATCTCTCCAAACATAGACATTTCAAATTCCTTTTGCATTTCATCAGCAAATGCCTTGTAGAGAAGATTTGAGCCTCCAAAGATAATATCATCAACAAATATTTCAACAATGATAATAGTATCATCAGTATCAACTTTCACATACAGATTGTTGTTTTCACTTGTTCTAACAAATCCAATACTTAACAAGTAAGTATGCAGTCTTTCATACCATGCTCTCAGTTCTTGCTTCAATCCATATAAAGCTTTATGTAGTCTACATACCATGTTTTTATTTTTAGGATCAACAATTCCTTCAGGTTGTTCAATGTAGACCTCTTCTTCAAGTATACCATTTAAAAATGCTAACTTCACATCCATTTGATAGACTTTGAATTTCTTGTGTGCAGTGTATGAAAGTAGCATTTTAAATCCTTCTAATCTAGTAGTAGGTGAAAATGTTTCACCATAGTCAATGCTTTCTTCCTATGCATATCCCTTGCATACCAATCTAGCTTTATTTCTTGTGACTTCACCATTTTCGTTCAACTTATTCCTGTATATCCACTTAGTACCGATAACATTTTTATCTTTTGGTCAGGGTACTAAGGACCAAGTTTTGTTCTTCTCTATTTTCTCTATTTCCTCCTTCATTGCATTAACCCATTCTTCATTCTCTAATGCAACTTTCATAGTTTTAGGTTCAAATTCACAAATTAAACATGTACCATGTCTTTTTTTGCTTCTAGTTTGCATTCCAGCATGTATTTCTCCAATTATTTGTGTTTCAGGATGATGTCTTCTGACAAAACTAGCCAAAACTTGATTTCTCCTTTCTTTCTCATCCTGTTCAGGGTCATTTTCTTGCTCGGTAGCTCTATCTTGTTCCTCAGTTTGTGTTGTCTATTGTCCTGCATTGTTTACTTGTTGACCGGCTGTCACAATTTGCAGTGTCGGTAGATACTCCAAATGTTCAATGTAAGTGAATCTATAGTAGTCTTCTGGTTCCTTTGTACTTTCCTCTATGTACTTGTTATCAAACTCATCAACATGAACATTAGTACTTTCAACTATCTTATTTTTACCCTTATTCAAACATTTATATGCTTTACTTGTAGTGGAATATCCCATAAATATTCCTTCATCTCCTTTAGAATCAAATTTTCCATTTCTCTCATCTTTCAAAATAAAGCATTTACTTCCAAAAATTCTAAAATAACTTACAGTAGGTTTGTGTCCAAACCATAGTTCATAAGGTTTTTGATTGGAGTCATTTTTCCATTGTACTTGATTAAGAACATATACAGCTATACTGATAGCTTCCCTCCAATATGTCTGAGCAACATTCTTCTATATCATCAATGTTCTAGCACAGTCAATTATAGACATGTTCCTCCTTTTAGCAATGCCATTTTGCTGAGGTTTCCTCGGTGAAAATACCTTCCTTTTGATTCCATGCTCATTACAAAAATTAGTAAATTTATCAAAGATAAATTCACCTCCTCTATCAGATCTTAAGCATTTTATTTCCTTTCTGGTTTCTTTCTCTACCTTACCTTCATACCATTTAAACATTTTGAAAGCTTTAGCTTTCTCTTTTAGAAATATAATAGTCATCAATCTACTATAGTCATCAACAAAAAGAATAAAATATCTATCACCAAAATAGCTCTAAGTTCTCATAGGACCACATAGATCGGTATGAACCAACTCAAGTATCTTCTTTGTTGAATAGTCTTTTCTTTTAAAACTAGACTTAGTCATCTTACCTTTCTGACATTCATGGAGCATGGCATGATCAAGTTTTGTCAAGTTAGAAAATCCTCTAACTCTTTTCTTTCTACTAATCTTGATCATGTCAAAATTCACATTGCCTAACCTTCTGTGCCACAACCAGGCATCTTCATCCTTTATTAACAAACAAGAAGACTGATCCATGTCAAGATAGAATAGATTACCTCTGGATTGTGTACCAGTTCTGACAAGTCTTCCTCCATCATCATAGATCTTCACCTTTTTGCTCTCAAAAGCTAGTCAGTGGCCTGAATTGTTCAGTTGAGCCACACTTAACAGGTTATAGTTCAATCCATCTACCCAATATTCATTTTCACATTGTAGTCTATCATTGATCATCAGTGATCCTTTACCTCTTACCATACAAGGTGCATCATTTCCCATTCTCACAGATCCTCCATTATATTCAACAATATGATCAAACTTCTCTACATCACCTGTCATATGATGTGTACAGCCATTGTCTATGATCCATGTATCATTTCTACTTACTTTAGAGGTCAGTGTTGTCTATTCATGTTTCTCTTCCTCTTCTGAATCATCTTTCATAGCAACAAATACAACTTCTATATCATCATCAGAATCAGATTTAGTTTCAATATCTTTGGCTATGTAACATACCTTTTTGCCTTTTTCATCTTTGTTATCTCTGTTGTTGTGTCGGTAGCCTCTGTTGACTCTTCTCCATGCTGGAAAAATGGTCAGTGCTCCCCTCAAGATTTGTGACATGGTTTAACAGCCTCCTGTGTCTTCTATAAGTCTAGTGGTTGTATCAGGCATTAATAGGTTGATCTTTTGGTGCAACAGCAACCACTACTTGTAACAATCTCATAGCTTCCTTCAGATCGGTCTTTGGATCTATCATCATCTTTCTTATGAGGACATCTAGCAGTGATGTGACCAACTTCTTTACAATTAAAGCATGCTAAAGGTATCTTACCTCTATACCTTCCTTTTCCTTTGGGAAATCCTCTAGCCATAAGTGCTTCAAGCTCATCAAGTTCATCATCGGTATTGTCATCACTATCACAATTTTTACTATGCCTGCTAGACTTTCCAATCTTCAAACAAGACATGAAAGCAGATTCAACAGAAGGAACAACACTGTTATCAAAGTTGTTTAATTCAAAGGCTGTAAGTTTACCAATCAGAGTGTCAAGAGTAAGGTTGGATGTAGCTCTTGTTTCATGAATTGGAGAAATCCTGATTGCATAAATTGGTAGCAAAGTTTTGAGAATCTTGCTTATCACAATTTCATCATCAATTACTCCATTAGATGCTCTAATAGCATGTACTAGCTCTTTGAGTCTATTTGAATATTGGACAATGTTCTCACCTTCTTTCATTCTCATAGCATCAAATCTACCTCTTAGGCTTTCAACTCAAGCTCTTTTGACATTGAGATCTCCAGTGTATATTTGTGCTAATTTATCCCACATTCCTTTGGCAGTAGTGCATGTCTTGATATCTTCAAATTCAGCATCGGTATAGGCAACAACAAGTTCCATCATAGTAACATTGTGTTCATGTTTATCCTTTAGTTGATCAAGATTTAAGGGACTAGTGGGCAGTTGCATGTAGCCATTCTCCATCAGATGTAGTGCAGAGTTCCCAATTCTAGATATGTGCAGCTTCATTATGCTTTGCCATACTGTGAAGTTCTCTTTGTTCAATTTTGGTACTTCCCTCTTATACATCTTGAGACCTTTTTTCTTAAGTCTTTAAAACTTTGTTCCAAGCAACCAATGCTCTGATACCAATTGTTAGAATAGCTAAGAGGGGGGTGAATCAGTTATCCAGTGTCCCAAAACAAAATGTATAATTCAAAACAAATTCTCTAAATTTTGCTCGTCGGTAAACATTAAAACTTTCACTATCTGTACTTTTACCGATTACCAGTCTAATACTATAACAATTTATTGATCAAATCTAACATGTAACATGTAAAGAATGATAACAAACAGATATCACAATCAACACATAACACAAGAGATTTAATGTGGAAACCTTGTAAAGGGAAAAACCACCTGGGACAGGCAACCCAAAATTGTTCACTCTTCTAAAGTGAGGTTGGTTAAGACCCAACCCTATTAAAGGTTTACAAACACACTGTCAGGTGTGACCTTGTTAGAGGATTTTTGACTAGAATTTATCATCCAACTAGCATTCACTATAGGGTTGAGAGGATAACAATGTTCATTCTATGAATGATACATCATAAGACTTTTAGAGTCCACTCGGTTAAGAGATTTTGATTGTATACAATGGTTAAATATGTAGCAGTTAATGACCTACCTTAATACAACTTCAATTGCAGAATATAGATCAATATTTAGTCCATACAAATCCTTCTGATCAACATTTCACTTCAGATTCAATACTATATCAACTTACTATCCATCAGTAATTGCTCTCTATAGCTCGATAATTGTTCTGTAGCTCGGTTCTTACTTAACCAGTATGATCAAAATGCATGAAAACCTTGTTCATGCAATATTCCTATAGCTTCTTCTTCCGGCATACTTTCATAAAGAAATTTTGTTCTCTTATATAGATGAGTAAATCATTTTCTTCTCCACCATCAAATTCTACCACTTAAGCACATTCATAGATTTTTCCGCTTCAAACTTTCTCGGTACTTGTGTCGATAACACGTTTCAATCTTCTCCATTAGATCTTCCCTGAATTTCATCAGCCGTTGATCTGTGTAACAAATATTATTTGTTACCTCGATGTTATACTCTTGCCAGCTCATCAATCTTATCAGCTAAACTAATCATTTAATTCATTCTATTTCACTCGGTTAATAAAGAAATGCATCAGTGAACATTGCTCGATTAATAATGCGATCGGTATACAATACACTCCATTGGTGTATACTAGAAATGCTTCATTTACCGACAACACTGCTTTGTGTCTTTCAGCTATATACTTCATTATAGATGAATGCAACATAATAAAGTCAATTTCATCAAGTCATAGACTCATCAACAAGTTACTCAATGTGTTCCTTATCCTCATCTATCATGTATATCTTTCTTCATGTAGATTCCTTTGTTCTTCATCTTTTTCACCTTTATTCAGATGTGTCAGTATAGTAACTTACAAGATAAGTGTTGTCAAACTAGTTGACATCAATGACAACATAATACTGATTTAATCATATTACATATCTAATCAGCAACTCCTCAATGATCTGGTAATCATAGATTCTTCAATTAGATTCCAAATCAGTTGTAGTTCAACAATAAACAAAAAAAAAATTGTCATTTGTAATTTTTGTGAATTCAAAGAGCTGTCGCGAAGACAACACTATATGTTTGCATGGTGCAAAGAGAGAATTCAAGATTGGTGCGTGTGAAGAGGTTGGCACTGTGTGGGAAGAGGGCACTGGCACTTGAGGTAGGCATTCGAGCTTTATATTCTCATTAACTCAATTTTATTTTGATGACATTTGTTGATTTAATGGCACAATATGAATGTTAATTAGTGGCATTGTTTACATCTTAACATTAGGAATGCTCGATGACCCATGAGCTTTGAGAGCTAGGAAATCATTGCTATTACCTTCAAGGCATTGTGTGAAGTGTTTGATCTCTCTTTATTTTTGTTGTTGTTGATATTCACTATGTGGTACTCCTTGTTTATGATTATTTCATGAGGAAATGTCTTGATGGCTCACGAGCTGCAAGCCAGGGCATCATACATTATTTATGAGCTCAATATTAAATACTGGCATTGTTTACATCTTTTCACTTGCAATGCTTGATAACCTGCAAGGTTTGAGAGCTAGGGCATCATTGCTATTACCTTCAAGCCATTGTGTGAATTATTTGATCTCTATTTATTTGTTTTGTTGTTAATATTCACTATGTGGTACTCCTCATTTATGATCATTTCATGTGGAAATATCTTGATGGCTCACGGGCTGCAAGCTAGGGCATCATACATTGTTTATGAGCTCACTATTAAATACTGGCATTGTTTACATCCTTTCATTTGGAATGCTTGAAGACCCTCAAGGTTTGAGAGCTAGGGCATCATTGCTATTACCTTCAAGGAATTGTATGAAGTGTTTGATCTCTCTTTATTTGTTTTTTTCTTGATATTCACTATGTGGTACTCCCTGTTTATGATCATTTCATGAGAAAATGTCTTGATAGCTCGCAGGCTGCAAGCTAGGGCATCATACATTGTTCATGATCTCACTGTTTAATACTAGCAGTTTACATCTTTTCATTTGGAATGCTTGATGAAATGCGATCTTTGAGAGCTAGGGCATCCTCTCTATTACCTTCAAAGAATTTTGTAAAGTGTTTGATCTCTCTTTATTTGTTTTTCTGATGATATTCACTATGTGGTACTCTCGGTTTATGATCATTTCATGAGAAAATGTCTTGATGGCTCGTGGGCTATAAGCTAGGGCATCATACATTGTTCATGAGCTCAATGTTTAATACTGGTATTGTTTACATCTTTTCATTTGCAATGCTTGATTACCCATGAGCTTTGAGAGCTAGTGCATCGTTTCTATTACCTTCAAGGCATTGTGTGAAGTGTTTGATCTCTCTTTATTTTTTTTGTTGTTGAGATTCACTAGCTATGTGATACTCCCCATTTATGATCATTTCATGAGGAAATATCTTGATGGCTCGCAAGCTACAAGCTAGGGCATCATGCATTGTTTATGAGCTCACTATTTGAGAACTTCATGTCCCTATTTCATTTTGAGGGACATAAGGTGCTCAAACAGTGAGCTCATAAATAATGCATGATTCCCTAGCTTGAAGCCCATGAGCCATCAAGACATTTCCTCATGAAATGATCATAAATGGGGAGTACCACATAGTGAATATCAAGAAAAAAAAAATAAAGAGAGATAAAACACTTCACACAATATATGTTGTTTTATAAGATTAAATTAAGACTAAATATATTGTTTTATTAAGATTTTATTAAGACAAAGTATTTTGGGTTAGTTTTATGTTGTTTTATAAGATTTTATTAAGACTAAATATATGATGTAAACTCATAATTATGCTTGATATATATAATAAAATGGCATGTAGTATAATCTATACATTTCTGAGATGTGATTAATTCTAGTTACATGATGTTTTGGGATTAAATTGGTGAGTTTTTATACTTTCTCCATTTTAAACTAAACTATGACTTCAAAAGAGGAATTATGAAATATAGTTGTAGGTAGTTATATCTTCTATAATGATGGAGGAGTGAAAGGTAATGATAGATGAGGTTTCTGCTATTAGATCATACATTAATACAATTACTTTTTTTAATTTGAGCTCGGGCATCATCCAATGTTATTGTTCTCATTGCATGCTTGTTGCAGTTGTACACAATATATTGTTTTATACACTGTTTATTTCATTGAGACTGTGAGCTTGACATTTGTAATGTATTTGTTTTTATTACATCAATGTTGCCTTATTGTTGAGGCTGTAGATGTCCTTTTACTGATCTTGTATAGACAACATATATACCATGTTGACTCACAGCCCATGAGATGTTGCTTGATAACACATTTGACATCATACCTTTTGCTCCATTTTGGTCTTGATTTACTCACTGCATGCACATATTTCCTAAGTCATTTTAGAAGTGTATGGCTTGACTATGCACATGCATAATTGTAGATGAGGATCATTAATAGGGTGTCAAGAATTTCTTAGATCCTTTGGATCTAACCCTATCTTTTGCTTCCTTGTAGGTTTTGGATCATACAAGAACATATTGGATTGAACCTTGGGTCAACACTTCATTACTTCAAGAAATGTCTGGTACCTTCATTATTTATGTTCATCCACTTATGTATGTTTTGATTCATTCATATTCTTCTAAAATTTGGCTATTAGCAACCATATATGACCATTCTTGATGTTTTTGGGTCATTTGATGAAAAGATGTAAAAGTTTCTTAAAAGTTTATATTTTTTATTTCAATTTTTAAAATCATAAAATGAATAAAATGTTAGGAATGAATGTTGAAGCCTTTGGTAGTCATTCTATAGCAGTGGTTGTTGCATTCATGACTATGATTGTCATTGATGTCAACACAGTGATATTCTGAAGTTTAGCAGAAAAGTAGGCACAGTTTTGTTTTGTGCACATGTTATATTGTAGAATGAGTTATGCGTAGTTGATGGTATGTTCTTTGTTGTCTTATTAGCCTATCATTAAGAGCACAAAAATAAATTCATTTATTCATGAAAGTTATAAGCATTTTGGTGGAAGCAGTATTCTGGCAATATTCATGTGTAGTGGTTTTTGGTAATCGGAGGATATCTCCTAAATGGATGAAATCTGATTCTACATAGTTAAAGGAAAGTTTGAGACTCATTTTTGGTGATGTGGTTCACAGCGTAAACTTTGAGGTCACACGATTGGAAAGTTATTGTATTTGGAAGCTGATAGTTTTATGTAATTTTGATGTAGCGTGTTGAAATTATGATTTTGTATTTGCATGTCGACTCATTTGTAATTATTTGAGTGTGGTAATAGTTGTGATATGAAGTTGTGAAAGTTGTGATGTGAATGTATGCATGAAGTGAAGAAAAGAGTTAATTCAGTGATGAAGGAAGAGTTGTGAAGTATAGAGATCTGCATTTGTGATCTTGTGTAGCAGAGAGTGTGGTTTTGGTACAATGTGAAGGAGGTAACATATTTCATATTATTCTATTGAATAATCCTAAGATCTGTTGGATAGTGAGTTTAGAGATCTTGCCTTGAAGTTGTTTGGGCAGTGGGTCCTTTTGTCTTCCATAACTCCTAACAGGGTTAGAATCTTTTAACAGGGATTCAAAATCTCCTAATAGAGATTCATATGTACTGAATGTATTTCATAAGACTCCTAATAGGGTCCATCCTCTAACAAGGAACTTTCATATTAGTGCATCATTTTGTAGGCATCATTCCCACTGGGGTTTACTCTTTGATCAAGAGGTTCCCTAGTTAACATATCTTGTGTTATTGTGTCATTGTGTATGATTATCTTTCTATGGTTGGTTACTGCATTAATTATATGGTTTAAAGCTATTGAAGTTGATATTGAAGTTAATGTTGATAAATGGTTTAATTATTACATAACTGATTCACCCCCCCCCCCCCCCCCCCTCTCAGTTATCTTGGTGGTCTTTACTTTCTAACATAAAATTTAAAGATAAAAAATTAAGATAATCTTTGTCTGCACTTAAAAAAAAACATAAATCTTAGAAATCATGTTAAAAACATAAAGCTCATAAAGCATGGTAAAAGAGGGCCCTAACTGTGGTAAAATGGGAAAGTTGCCACCTTACCCTACTCTTCATATGGCAGCTGCTAAGGAACTATGTTATAAAATTCTAAGGCATGAAATTTTATACTTTTTTACATCATACTTCTTTTTGCTAGTGTTGAGTTTACAATGTGGGGGAGTCAAAAAAAATATATGTATAGCTATAAAAATTTCATGCCTTAAAATTTGGCATGAAATTTTATAACATAGTTCCTTAGCATTTGATCTTTATATAGCAAAGATGACTTGAGGTAGGTGTTCACAATTTGGCTGAGTTGATTACATAGATGTTGTCATTATGGAAACATATGATCCACATGAAGATCACACAAGTTAGAGAGCAAGAATGATAGAGCGCATTGTAAATTTGTCTAAGTGTGAGACAGTGTTTTACCAGTGAACCTGGATACAGTTTTTGTTTGCGATGTTGACTGGAGTAAGTTCAATAATTGTGCACTTGAACATAGACTCTATGATGTCTATTGATCACCCATCTTAGAGAAAAATTTAGTAAGGCATCTACGGAAAAAGTTATGATATTTTTACCGAAGACAGTGTGAAGCCGGCACGACAGAATATGAAGACAGAACTAGTAAAGAGTTAAGGGATTATTTTGTTTATCAAAATAATGACTTAACAACATAAAGGGATGACATCCTAGATGTTAACTCTTTGATAAATCTATTGGTATAAATTTAAATGTAATTGTAATTGTAAAGTGTAGTAATTGTAACAAGCAGCAAGTAATTGTAGAAGCATGATGTGAAGTATATGAAGCATATGTAATAGTGATAGTGAAAGAGCAGTGAAGTGATATTGATGTAATTAGTATAAGGTTATGTACCTTAACCTATTTTTTAATCAGTGTATATTGTACATTACTTGTTTGGGCAGTGGGCTCATCTAGTAATCAGATTTTGTACTACAACTCCTAACAGGGTTAAGGCTTCTAACAAGGCCTATAGTCCCTTAATCAGGACTGATACACTATATGTTTGTAATAGACTACTAACATGGTCAACATCCTTAACAAGATACTTTTGAATAGTGGATCTTTGTGGGTACCATCCCCACTAGGGTTTTCCCTTAGCCAGGGTTTCCTCGAGAACAAATAATGTGTTATGAGTTCTTTATTGTTATGCATGTTGGTTAGCTTCTTATGTTATGCATGTATAAAGATAATCTATTATATCCATAATTCAGAAAAAGATAAAGTTTCTAAAATACTGATTCACACCACCCCCCCCCTTAGTATTCCCTATTTTTAACAATTGGTATCATAGATTAGTTACTCGGAAAAGAATCATTCAAGGAAAGCCTAGTAGCTTGAGTAAGATCTCTATGGATATGGATCAACTACAAAAAAATCTTGAAGAAGCTCTTGAATAGATTGACTTGATTACTATTGAAAAAGATACTTTGAAAATAAAGTATGATGATGCAAAGAACCTCAATTAGAAACTGAAAAACAAATTGGAAGATCTGAGATCTGAAAAGGAATCCAAAGTTTTTATTGAAGATTTTGATGACAATGTGGAAAAAGAAAATGATATCCTTAAGCATGAATTGAAGATAGAAAATTTGAAGCTTAGTTTGAAAGAAGGAAATGGAAAGAATGAAGCAAATCTAAAGTCTAAGAATGAAAGTCTAAAGACTAAAAAATGAAGGATTGAAATCTAAACTTTCTAAAGTAACATCTGAACTTGAGAAAGTCAATTTGCAGTATGATGAACTTGAGAAATACAATAAGATTGTGAAAGGTGAATTGACCCAATCCAAACAACAACTTGAAAGGCTATATTCAACTAGTGAGAAGATTGATGAACAAATATCCTATCAGAAACCATTCTATGATAAGTGATGAAGGGTGCTCCCCTTAATACCACAAACACATAACAGAAATAGAGAAACAACAACAATATGCAAGAACAGAAAATTGGCTTCTTATTATCTCCACAAATGTGGAATTACAAACTTTCAGAATTACAATATGCAAAGCCACATGGGCATTCCCTTACAATATTCTGTAGGACAAAGCCTCGAACTATTACCCAAATCTACTACCCAGAACTATTCTGAACTGCCTAAGACAATAATACAGCCTTCCTTATATAGGCAATTTTCCACTACCTGGGAAGGTTCCATAATTTTAGCCAATAAGGCCGACCAAACTTAGCGTTATTTTATTTTACATTTTATTACATCATAGTCAGCTCAAGATAACCTTTGAAACCCGAACAGAAATTTTGAAGAAAATTATTTTCTGCCATTTCGGGTGGTCCAACTTCCGAAGACCATAAGTCATCACCAGTTGACCTGATCGGCTATTATAACCCCATTTCAGAAATGCCACGAAGCACTCTCCAGGCTTGACCCACACAAGCACCCATCACCCAAATTTTTGACCTCATTCGGGGCCTCTAAAGTCTTCAAAACTGAGTTCAAAGTTTATGTACCCTGCTGCCAATACCGAAAATCTTCAATATCTTCCAATATACACTTGATCTGGCAATGAAACTTTACTGGCAGACTTACATGACCAAAATGAACCTCCAAGAAAGAAATCAGATCATTCTAAGCACATGCAAAAATTACCAAAAGTAGTAACTTTCCATAAATAGCAGCTCTACACAAAATAGCCCTTATTGAATATAAAAATAGAAATATTTTTGGGTGATGCAAGATTGCTCTTACACCCAGGATGCTCCTGCATCAGACACCCAGGGTAATTTGAGAAGTGACCCTGTCACGACTCAGGTGTGCAGAGGAAAACCAAGACGGCTAACCCCCTCCATTGTCAGCCATGATGAATCTTCAATAGATCATCCTTTCCACTTGACCAGATATTCTTCATATGTCTTGTTCCTTGTGCTTCTGCCAACACGACTGTCTAGTATATCTTCGATCTCCTTAGTGTCTGAACTAGTTGCTAGAATACTCCACTGTGCTGCTGTGATCTCATCTTCAACACCTCCTTCATGATACTCTGTCAGATCTGAAATGTTCAACACTGGTGAAATATTTAGCTCATAGCTCAGTAGGCAATGTCTCTTTAGCTTCAACTTTGTCACCATCTCTTCTAACACCAAATTGTCAGTGCTTCCACTATCAATAATCACATCACAACATTTACCTTCACACTTGCACCTGGTGTGAAACAGGCTCCTCCTTTTCTCAGGTTCATTCTCACCACTCAACAGGACTCTTCTGTTAATCAACGTTTCTCCTCTTTCAGCATCTTCAGAATTTGATGATCTGGCATCTTCATCTACATGTGCAACTCTAGCCTGGCCTTCATTTCTGCTATCTATTCTGCCTTGGCGCTGAGGACATTCAAATGCCCTATGACCTTCTTCTCCACAGTGAAAACATGTTCCACAGAAGCCACCTCTTCCAGATCCTTGTCCTCTTCCTCTTCCTCTCTGATCTCTATTATTCTGATCCTGGAAGCGATTGGAATTATTTCATCGCTGATTCTGACTGCTACTAGCCTCATCCTTCTTTTTCGGATCTTCATTTCGGCCACCATATGATCATCCACCATGACCTCTTCCATTTTGTCTACTCTCAAACTTCTTGTTCAGCTTTTCCTCTACTTTTAGGGAAAACTGGTATGCCTCTTCAATACTATTCATTCGAACCAGATTCAACTCCTCCTCAATGCTTGGCCTTAACCCATTAAGGTATCGGGCAACTTTCTCCTTATCAGCTTCTGCATGGCCTGTTCTGATGAGAAGTCGATAGAACTCCTCTGTATACTCCTGAACAGATCTTCCTGCTTGCTTCAAACTTTGCATTTTCTTTAGTAGGTCAAGCTCATAATCAACAGGAATGAACTGTCACTTCAATTTATCCACCATCCGATCCCATCTTGTGATTTTATCTTTCCCTCTTCTATTTTGCTCCAATTGAATTTCTTGCCACCAGATCTTCGCATGACCTTTCAATCTGGCCTTCACAAATTTGACCCTATCAGGATCTTCAACATCTTCATACTCAAAATATTCCTCACATTCATTGATCCAGTCGATCAATTCCTCTGGGTTACGATTTCCAGAAAATGTAGGAACCTCAATCTTAGATCTTTTCCCAATCTTGGAAATCACCTGAAAAAGTCTTTCTTCCTCTTGGTTCACAATTTTAGCTTCTCCTTCTTGATGTTCTTCTTCGACTTCATCCTCACTTTTTTCTCTGACATTAAGATTCATTCCTCTACGAATCTCTTCTTGCAATGCTCGCACTTGTCTCTGCAGCTCTCTAACCTCAGGTGTCACAACACCAGGTCTTCCACCACGTTCTCTTCGTGGAGGCATTTTCGTGATGCGTGCTGAAACCCTTACCATGGTCCTGGTGCAAACTACCTCACAGTCAGTGATCTGTTTACACACTCAAGAACCCCTGCTCTGATACCACTTGATGAAGGGTGCTCCCCTTAATACCACAAACACATAACAGAAATAGAGAAACAACAATAATATGCAAGAACAGAAAACTGGCTTCTTATTATCTCCACAAATGTGGAATTACAAACTTTCAAAATTACAATATGCAAAGCCACATGGGCATTCCCTTACAATATTCTGTAGGACAAAGCCTCAAAC
This sequence comes from Chamaecyparis obtusa, assembly GCA_027943335.1. Classification (NCBI taxonomy): domain Eukaryota; kingdom Viridiplantae; phylum Streptophyta; class Pinopsida; order Cupressales; family Cupressaceae; genus Chamaecyparis; species Chamaecyparis obtusa. Next base: position 94,928 of record BSBK01001979.1, read on the forward strand.
TATTACCCAGATCTACTACCCAGAACTATTCTGAACTGCCTAAGACAATAATACAGCCTTCCTTATATAGGCAATTTTCCACCGCCTGGGAAGGTTCCAGAATTTTAGCCAATAAGGCCGACCAAACTTAGCATTATTTTATTTTACATTTTATTACATCATAGTCGGCTCAAGATAACCTTTGAAACCCGAACAAAAATTTTGAAGAAAATTATTTTCTGCCATTTCGGGTGGTCCAACTTCCGAAGACCATAAGTCATCACCAGTTGACCCGATCGGCTATAATAACTCCATTTCGAAAGCACCACGAAGCGCTCTCCAGGCTTGACCAACGCAAGTGCCCGTCACCCAAATTTTTGACCTCATCCGGGGCCTCTAAAGCCTTCAAAACTGAGTTCAAAGTTTCTGTACCCTGCTACCAATATCGAAAATCTTCAATATCTTCCAATATACACTTGATCTGGCAATGAAACTTTACTGGCAGACTTACATGACCAAAATGAACCTCCAAGAAAGAAATCAGATCATTATGAGCACATGCAAAAATTACCAAAAGTAGTAACTTTCCATAAATAGCAGCTCTGCACAAAATAGCCCTTATTGAATATAAAAACAAAAATCTTTTTGGGTGATGCAAGATTGCTCTTACACCCAGGATGCTCCTACATCAATAAGACTACTCTTGGATTCAACACTTTCAAAGAAAATGATGAAGGCAAGGAACCAGATCTGAAGATATCTGAAATCATGGATGAGAAGAAGCTTGATGAGATCAACAAATCTAAAGATACACCTAAAGAAGAAGAATCACCAAAGCAAGAGGAATCACCCAAAGGTATGCAAAGAGAATTCAAAGGTAGATGTTTTTCTTGTAATACTATTGGTCATATGAAGAGAGATTGCATAGGTAAACAATTTAAACCTCTTAATGGTTATTGTTACAATTGTCATGGTTTTGGAGATAGAGCTATTGATTGTAGGAAACCTAAATTAATTCAGAATAATGATGGTAGTAGAATGTTTAGGAATACTAACAATGCAGATAACAAACCTACTAAAGATATGAACAGAAGAAGTGGAATAGTATGTTATAGATGCAACAAGGTTGGACACATTGCTAGAAACTACAGATCACAAATCAATCAACCTAGACCAAGATATGGAAACAATGGAATTGTTTGTCAGATATGCAACAAGATTGGACATACAGCAAGGTTTTGCAAAATGAACAATAGAGTTTTTCATCCTAATCCTAACCCCAGGAATCATGCAAGAAGAAATGAAGATGCTAGCAACAGTCAGAAAGGATGATGTAGTAATTCAGATGAAGTGAAGTTTATCAAAAGCACAGATCAAGAAGACATATTCAACATTGAAGGTAATCAGAAAGGTGAAGTATAGAAAGGTAAGAATGAATCTTTACCTGACCTATCTCAAAGTACTTAATTCATGTAAATTGTAGTATAATAGGAACTTAGATTTAGTATAGAAGTAGATATATGATGAATTGAGTCTTGCACAATTAATGCAATTTAGTTTATGATATTCTAATGCTATGGTTAAGAGCACAAAGAAAATATTATGTTTTTCGAGATCACAAGAAGTTTTAAGTTTTGCAGGATAGCAGAGACAACTTTTTGGAAAGAAGCAGCAAAAGAATTGAATGCGATGTTAGATCTAAGTGAGATTGAATTAATAAAAGGTTATGATTAATATTATTTGATCATCAAAGCAAATTCAAGTTTCAAGGAGATCAAAGAGCAGTGATAGAAAGAATTTTTCAAGGATTTGGAAAGAATTGTGTGCCAAATCTACGCAAGCCTTAAAATTGTGAAATTGAGGTATTTTACTTGACAAATATTTGAATCAATAAAGGCATTTAAAGGAATCATTGATGTTTCATTAATACACAATGTTAGAGATAAGAATAGACCTAAAGTAAAAAGGGAACCAATAGAACCATTGGAAGAAGACCTTTGCATTATCATACATACTAGATGAAGTTTTACATTTAGAGAATGTTAGGAGTTATCTTGGATGCAAACTAGAGATAGTAAATGATAGTGATTTTATAGATGAATATCAGAAGATGTACAATCAGGATATGACACTAAAACAAGGTTTTGAATACTTGGAACATAATGAAATTTTCAAATATGGATTATAGTATGAATTTGATAATGAAGAATGCACTAAGATCATTTTGAGTAGAATTCATAATGGAAAGTTTTGGCTAGAGGATAGAGTGATAGATATTACAACTAATTTGATTCATGAAGTCACTGGATTATTTAAGATTGGAGCTATTCCTTTTAATGAGAAAAAAATGAGAAAAATAGTTATTGACAACACTAATTCATCCTATAATGGTAGAGGAATTATGATTAGCAAGATCAAACAAGTTGATGTGAGATACATATGCAAGATCCTAACTACTAAGTTTTGTGCAAATTCAAGAGAAGATGACATGTCAGCTGGAATGGTACATGCAGCTTATCTTATGTGTATTGACAAGGTACCAGTTGATATGTGTGAAATTCTTAGAAGTCAATTGTTTGAGAACTTGGAGAATATCAAGAAAACTAAGTATACATAGTTTAGGTTCTCATCCCTAATCACATACGTGTTCTTTCATCTTTTGAGGAGATTTACTTACACCATAGGAAATGATTGGAATGATGGACAAACCACAATGGAAAGGATTAATGTAGTATACAGAAAGCATGTTATTGACAGTGTTAATGAAAGTGCAGTACTTGTTATTAAGACATTTAAAAATATTGTGTCTAGCAGATCAACGATCCCTAAGTCTCTTGTTGAGAAATACAAAGGTGATATATGTTTTATGATGGATACTGACCTTACCTATATTTAAGTAGTAGAGCCTAGAATAGAGTTCATAGACCCTCTTGGCTATGAAATATCTAAGGTAGAAACTGAAGATTATGTTAGCAAACTACTGAAGTGTAAGTTGGATACTCAGTGTAACAGGTTTGGAACCTTTGAGGAGAACTTCAACTCCGCAAAGATTCTAATTGAAGAGAAGAAATATAAGAAGAGAGTTGAGAGCACCATTAAGAAAATCTTAAAGCATACAAGAATGACAGAGAGAGAATTTTTGGTAGAAAAGCAGACTGCAGCAGCAATTAGAGAGAGTGGACAAAAGGAAGTTTTGTCTACCCCTCCTTTATCATCAATTGCAGTACCACAGGAATAACCACAAGTAAAGGTGAAAGTGGAAGTACCTAAGAAGGACATAGAAACAAAGATGTCTACTAGATCCACTTCCTCCACACCTAGCAAAAGAGTTAAGGAGAGTCCCACTAGACTAGGAAAGAGGCATAAAACTCTAGTGCAACCTATTCCAAGAAAGATTGCAGAGGTTAAAGATGATGTAACTACAAAGAAGAAAGCTTGGAAACCAAAAGTTGAAAAACTTAATGAGAAGATTATTGAGAATGGTGACTTTGCAAGAATGAACAAATATTATGATCTTTATGATTATACTAATAGACTTAATCTAGAGAATGCAGTTGTGAAGCATATGATCTTGACTAGCTAGAAGTTTGATACTATTCAAGGACAAATACCTGATGATCTTTATAAAAAACTTCTAAATAGAAAGAAGAGAGCATCAGATGAAGAGACAACTATCAGAGAAAATATTGTGAGGAAGCTTTGTGAGATAAGAGATGAAGCTCATTTCAACCATATTATGAAGGCCCTAAGCACCCATCTAAGAACCAAAAGGAGAACAATTCAGATTATGGGAGGTAGGTATGAAGAAGTAAATTTTGAGACTGAACAGGCAATTATAAAGGTTATGGTAGAATATGTTGGAGAATCATCAGTTAAAGCAAAGCAAGCAGGTGAGAAAGTACAAGAGGGCATTCCTTCTTCTCTAGCTATTAATATTGAAGATGAAACAATGAATGTAGAAGGTACAAAAATCACCTTGGATACTGATGAAAATGTATTCAAGAATTTTGTGAACATTGTTGACAATTCGGCCTTTGAGGAACAGGAAGCTACAAAAGAAGAAGAAATGAAAGAGACCACGCTTGCAAAACCACCAATTGTAGAAGAACAAGTTCCCCTTCCCACCAAAGAAGATATCAGTCTTACTCCTGAGACTGGAAAGAAGACTCAAATTGGCTCTATGATTGAGCATTTAGGAAAAGAAGTAGATGATGATGATCAGTTGGAACTAATTACATTCTTGAACAAAATAATTGGTAAGAATAAGAAGGTGAAGAGTCTTGAAGGGTGTTTGAAGGAACTAACTGAGAAGTTACAAAGTATTGTGACCACACAAATTTCAAAAGCAAACCCTATGGAGAAGGCAAAGAAGGTAATGAGTACCTTTGATAATGAATTCACAAACCTAGCTGATATTGCAAAAGTGAAATCACAAGTAGACTATGCAGCTAGAATGCTTTTGAACATCAGTCAATACATTAGCAATGATATCAATACTCTTGATATCTATATCAAAGATTTGAGGAAGCATTTGGAAGTAGGAAAATCTTTTTACATACAGTGTACAAAATTAGAAACTTTGACAGCTGAGGAAGATCAGAAGATAAAATTGAAGGAAGTAGAGATTCTAAATGAAACAAACCTTCTATCTAACCCCAATGTGAAGGTCTGTAATATTGAAAAGAAAGTTAGAAAATTGTATGATGAAATCAGAATTGTACAAGATGAGAAAGACAAGAAACTGAGAAGATATACTCTTTTGAGAGAGCATGTTTCTATGAAGTTGAGCATAATTGAAGAATAGTTGGAAGATTGTCTTTCAGCAAAGACATCTTTTCAGAAATTTAACTTGGAAAACCTCCAAGCATGTAAAATTGCTTCTTATGGACTGAGCGCACTACTCAAGGTGGCAGATTCCATTAAGAAATCATGGGAGAAGGAGATAAAAGCCATGAAGACATATATTTTAGATTGTGTTGCAAGCCTACCAGCTTTGTAATAAATAAATTGAGGTATAACTTTTTGTGATACAATTTTGTGACCCTCCCTACCTTATTTTGTCATTGTTGTCAAAGGGGGAGAGATATATAGAAGAAAATCGATAGTATATGATAAGGGTTGTTACTCTTAGGGGGAGTACTATATTAGAGGCAATAATTTTTGAGCGAGTTATAAGGATAGTATGGATTTTATACTATGGCCATAGTTTTGAACAATTTTGAGATTTTTGAGTTGTAAACTTAGCCAATTTTCTCATATGTTGCCACCAATGACAAAAGGGGAGATTGTTGGAAATTTGGTTGAGTTGATTACATAGATGTTGTCATTATGGAAACATATGATCCACATGAAGATCACACAATTCAGAGAGAAAGTATGATAGAGCGAATTGCAAATTTGTCTAAGTGTGAGATAGTGTTTTACCAATAAACCTAGATACATTTTTTGTTTGTGACATTGACTGGAGTAAGTTCACTGCTTCTGCACTTGAACATAGATTATATGATGTCTATTGATCACCCATATTAGAGTGCAAGTCAGTATGGCATGTACGAAAGAAGTTATGATAGTTTTACCGAAGATAGTGTGAAGCCGACAGGACAGAATATGAAGACAGAACTAGTAAAGAGTTAAGGGATTATTTTGTTTATCAAAATAATGACTTAACAATATAAATGAATAACATCCTAGATGTTAACTCTTTAATAAACCTATTGGTATAAATGTAAATGTAATTGTAATTGTAAAGTGTAGTAATTGTAACAAGTAGCAAGTAATTGTAGAAGTATGATGCGAAGTATATGAAGCATATGTAATAGCGATAGTGAAAGAGCAGCGAAGTGATATTGATGCAAGCAGTATAAGGTTATGTACCTTAACCTATTTTTTAATTAGTGTATATTGTACATTACTTGTTTGGGTAGTGGGCTTATCTGGTAATCACATTTTGTACTACAACTCCTAATAGGGTTGAGGCTTCTAACAAGGCCTATAGTCCATTAATCAGGACTGATACACTATATGTTTGTAATAGACTCCTAGCAAGGTCAACATCCTTAATAGGATACTTTTGATTAGTGGATCTTTGTGGGTACCATCCCCACCAGGGTTTTCCCTTGGCCAGGGTTTCCTCAAGAATAAACAATGTGTTACGAGTTCTTTATTGTTATGCATGTTGTTTAGCTTCTTATGTTATTCATGTATAAAGATAATAGGTTATATCCATAATTGGGCAAAAGATAAAGTTTGTAGAATACTGATTCACCCCACCTCTCAGTATTCCCTATTTCTAATAGTAGACATTTGAGCCTTGTCTTCTCATTAACTCAATTTTATTATGATGACATTTTTTGATTTAATAGAAAAATATGAATGTTAATATTGGCATTGTTTACATCTTTGCATTTGGAATGCTCGATGACCTGCGAGCTTTGAGAGCTAGGGCATCATTTCTATTACCTTCAAGACATTTTGTGAAGTATTTGATCTCTCTTTATTTATTTTACTATTGATATTCACTAGGTGGTACTCCCCGTTTATGATTATTTCATGAGGAAATGTCTTGATGGCTTGCAGGCTGCAAGCTAGGGCATCATGCATTGTTTATGAGCTCACTGTTTGAGCACCTCATGTCCCTATTTGATTAACCAATGATCTATTTGTTATATTGATTCTAGTAGATCAATAGGGACATCAGTAATAAAATAGGGACATCAGTAATAAAATAATACACTTACTATTTTGAATTTGAGCTCAGGCATCATGCAATGTTATTGTTGTCAAAACAGTAAGTGTATTAATGTATGATCTAATAGAAAAAACCTCATTGATCATTACCTTTCACTCCCCCTTCACTATAGAAGAGATAAATACCTACAACTATATTTCATAATTCCTCCTTTGAAGTCATAGGCTAGTTTAAAATGGAGAAACTATACAAACTCACCAATTTAATCACAAAATATCATATAACTAGAATTAATCACATCTCACAAATGTATAGATTATACTACATACCATTGTATTATATATATCTAGTATAATTATGAGTTTACATCATATATTTAGTCTTAATAAAATCTTATAAAACAACATAAGACTAACCCAAAATACTTTGTCTTAATAAAATCTTAATAAAACAATATATTTAGTCAAGTCCTAGGCTGTAAATCTATTTTTTGTAGAAGAGGGAAGAATGGGTAAGGTGAAGAGGGTGAGAGACAACCAGAGAGGGTTTGAGGTGAAAGGAATGGAGGGTGGTGTGAAGTATTTGGAGCAGCAGAGGACATTGTAGTTGGAGCTTGCAGAATGGTATGCCGCCATGGCGGATCTCTACAAGCACAACCTATGGCACCAACTCACCCTGAAACTGGATTAGTTCTTGCTCCTTATGGTTCTGCAAGGTGGTGATACACTTAGTCAACTATATCACAATTTTATTACATAATTTGAGACAAAGATAAATCTTCTTAAGCTTGCAAACTTTTCTATTATAGTTTCACGTCAGTACACAAAAAAGGAGGCTGCTATTAGCTTTTTGGAGGGAGTAATTGAGAAGCTTCATGCCACAAGGCATGTAAGGATTGATGAACCTATCATATATGTTAGAATGCAAATAGTTGCATTCAAACTTGAGCAAGGTGAATAGAAAGAGTGCAAAAGGTTACTAGATGATGGAAAAAGCACTCTAGATAGTATGACAAATATTGATCCTACTGTTTATGCAAGCTACCATTGGGTCTCATTGCAATATCATAAATCAAGACAAGATTTTGCTAAGTTTTACAAAAGTTCCCTTCTCTATTTGGCTTATACGATGGTAGAGTCTCTTTCAGAACTATTTAAACTGGATATGGCATTTGACTTATCTCTTTCTACTCTTCTTGGAGATAATATATACAATTTTGAAGAATTATTGGCCCATCCAATAGTGAAAAGTCTTCTGGGAATAAGTGTAGAATGGCTTTACTACATTTTGCAAGCTTTCAATTCTAGTGATCTTGTCTGATATTAAGAATTTTTCCATACTCATATGGCATCCCTTAATGCACAACTAGGTCTTGTTGAGAACAAGAAAAAAATGCTGGAAAAGATTAATATCTTGTGTTTGATGGAGATCATATTCAGCCAACCTTCTGAAGATCAAATAATCCCAGTGAGGGTCATTGCTGAATGTACCAAATTATCTGTAGAAGATGTTGAATATATTATTATGAAAATTCTTTCTATGAATTTGATTGAAGGGGTAATTGATCAAGTTGAAGGGACTGTACATGTATCTTGGGTATAGCCCAAAGTGCTGGGAATCCCACAAATCAAATCATTATGGGATAGGCTTGACAATTGGTTGGATAAAGTCCATACAAGTATTTTGGTTGTTGAGGCTGAGACACCAAACTTAGTGGCATCATGAGTGCAGGGTAATAGTCTTTGTGGATTACGTAGTTTATTCTCTATGTAAATCTGGTAACTTTATTATTACCCATTGAGTACGTCTTTTGAACCTTGTTTCATTCAAGTGATTGTTTTTAGTTTTCTTGGTTTTGAGGGTTAAGATTTTAGAGATATGTGAGTTCAGCTTTCAAATTCACCTTCCCAAATTTGTAGACTCACTTGAGTATACATAAACTCTATTAGGAGGAAGAATTCATATACTATATTATTGGTTTTGTAATTTCCCATAAGAGGGGTCTCTAAATATTCTATGTAAAAATATTACACAGTGGCATTCAGATTAAGTACAATATGAATTCACATGCCTTTAATTATGATACACTTTTAAAAAGCTTGTCATAATATATATATATATATATATATATTTATATATCTGTGTGTGTGTGTGTGTGTGTGTGTGTATACATATATATATATACATACATATATATATACATACATATATATATACATACATATATATATACATACATATATATATATATATATATATATATATATATATATATATATATATAGTCAAGTAATAAAATCTTATAAAACAACATACATTGTGTGAAGTGTTTGATCTTTTTTTATTTGTTTTGTTGTTGATATTCACTATGCGGTACTCCCATTTATGATCATTTCATGAGGAAATATTTTGATGGCTCGTGGGCTGCAAGCTAGGACATCATGCATTATTTATGAGCTCATTGTTTGAGCACCTAATGTCCCTATTTGATTGGCCGGTGCTATATTTGTTACATTGATGCTATTAGAACAAATAGGGACATCAGTAATAAAATAATACACTTACTATTTTAAATTTGAGATGAGGAATCATGTAATGTTACTTTTGTCATTGCATTCTTGTTGATGTTGTGCACCATAACAACAATAAGAATGCAATGTTATGAAATTTTGGGATTAAATTGGTGAGTTTGTATACTTTCTCCATTTTAAACTAACCTATGACTTCAAAGGAGGAATTATGAAATATAGTTGTAGGTAGTTATCTCTTCTACAATGATGGAGGAGTCAAACATAATGATTAATGAGGTTTCTACTATTAGATCATACATTAATACACTTATTGTTTTGAATTTGAGCTCGGACATCATATATTATTTTATAAACTGATCATTTCATTGAGACCATGAGCTTAGAATTTGTAATGTATTTCCTATTATTGGATTAATATTGCCATGTTGTTGAGGTTGTAGATGTCCTTTTACTGATCTTGTATAAACAACATATATACCATGTTGACTCACAGCCCATGAGGTGTTTCTTGATAACATATTTGACATCATACTTTTTGCTCTATTTTGGTCTTGATTTACTCATCGCATGCATATGTTTCCTAAGTGCACATGTTCTGTAGCATAGTTCATTTTAGAAGTGTATGGCTTGACTATGCACATGCATAATTGTAGATGAGGATTAGTAATAGGGTGCCAGGCATTGTTTAGATCCTTTGGATCTAACCCCATCTTTTACTTCCTTGCAGGTTTTGGATCATATAAGAGCATACTAGATTGAACCCTCAGTCAACACTTCATGACTTCAGGCAATGTTTGGTACCTTCATTATTTATGTTCATCCACTTATGTATTTTTTCATTCATTCATATTCTTCTGAAATTTGGCTATTAGTGACCATATAGGACCATTCTTGATGGTTTTGGGTTATTTGATGAAAAGATGTAAATAGGGACATCAGTAATAAGATAGGGATATCTTAATCTTTATGAGCTAAAATTCAAAACAGTAAGTGTATTATTTTATTACTAATGTCCCTATTTTATTACTAACGTCCTTATTTGATCTAATAGCATCAATATAGCAAACAAAGCACCGACCAATCAAATAGGGACATGAGGTGCTCAAACAGTGAGCTCATAAAGCAATATATTTAGTCTTAATAAAATCTTATAAAACAACATATATTGTGTGAAGAGTTTTATTTCTCTTTATTTATTTTGGTGTTGATATTCACTATGTGGTACTCCCCGTTTATGATCATTTCATGAGGAAATATCTTGATGGCTCCCGGGCTGCAAGCTAGGGCATCATACATTGTTCATGAGCTCACTATTGAATATTGGCATTGTTTACATCTTTTCATTTGGAATGCTTGATGACCCACGAGCTTTGAGAGCTAGGGCATCATTTCTATTACCTTCAAGGCATTGTGTGAAGTGTTTGATCTCTATTTATTTGTTTTTTTATTGATATTAACTATGTGGTACTCCCTGTTTATGATTATTTCATGATGAAATGTCTTGATGTCTTGCAAGTTGCAAGCTAGGGCATCATGCATTGTTTATGAGCTCATTGTTTGAGCACCTCATGTCCCTATTTGATTGGTTGGTAATCAAACAGTGAGCTCATAAACAATGCATAATGCCCTAGCTTGCAGCCCGCGAGCCATCAAGACATTTCCTCATGAAATGATCATAAATGGGGAGTACCACATAGTGAATATCAGCACCAAAAAAAATAAAGAGAGATCAAACACTTCACACAATCTATGTTGTTTTATAAGATTTTATTAAGACTAGATATATTATTTTATTAAGATTTTATTAAGACAAAGTATTTTGGGTTAGTTTTATATTTTTTTATAAAATTTTATTAAGACTAAATATATGATGTAAATTGATAATTATACTTGATATATATAATACAATGGTATGTAGTATAATCTATACATTTTTGAGATGTCATTAATTCTAGTTATATCATGTTTTGGGATTAAATTGGTGAGTTTTAATACTTTCTCTATTTTACACTAACCTATGACTTCAAAGGAGGAATTATGAAATATAGTTGTAGGTAGTTATCTCTTCTATAATGATGGAGGAGTCAAAGGTAATGATAAATAAGGTTTCTGCTATTAGATCATACATTAATACACTTACTATTTTGATAGCAATAACATTGCATGATGTCTGAGCTCAAATTCAAAATAGTAAGTGCATTATTTTATTAAGACTAAATATATTGTTTTATTAAGATTTTATTAAGACAAAGTATTTTGGGTTAGTTTTATGTTGTTTTATAAGAATCTATTAAGACTAAATATATGATGTAAACTCATAATTATACTTGATATATATATACTTCAAAGGAGGAATTATGAAATATAGTTGTAGGTAGTTATCTTTTCTATAATGATGGAGGAGTGAAAGGTAATGATCAATGAGGTTTCTTCTATTAGATCATACATTAATACACTTATTGTTTTGAATTTGAGCTCGGGCATCATGCAATGTTATTGTTGTCATTGCATGCTTGCTACTGTTGTGCACCATATATTGTTTTATACACTGTTTATTTCATTGAGACTGTGAGCTTGGCATTTGTAATGTATTTTCTATTATTAGATCAATGTCGCCATGTTGTTGAGGCTGTAGATGCATTAAATCACCACTGCCATTCTATTTTGATAGCAATAATATAACAAACAAAGCACCATCCAATCAAATAGGGACATCAGTAAGACATGTAGTGCATTATTACTTCATCATGATGATAAAAATTTATTGGCTCTAAGCACATAGAATGTGGGTAGCTTCATTACTTCATTAGATCTGTATCTTTGTTAATTTCACTAGCATCATGTAGCTTTCTTACTTATCCTTTAAAATGTAGATTCAAATATACTCCATGTGATAGCATTAATGTATAGATGATGCAGATTTGTGTACCTTTTTTTTTATGTAGCTTACCCACTGCATGCAATGGGGCCTCCTTGGGGCTGCCAACCATGTTGTGATGTTATGATCTTTAACTAAAATCCATGATGTACTCCTCCCTTAATATGCATATTTGATACTTTTCTCCTCTAATTTGATGATGATGTATGTCCCTTCCATTTCTTACTCATGCTTGCTCATGACTGCCTTGTGCCAATGGGCATGGTGTGTGATTGTTGTGGGTGCACCATTTGGAAATGATGTCATAGCAACACTAGATGAAATAGAAACATCCAGTGTTGTTATAGCACTGTTTGAATGATGTAGTCACAATAGTGACTCACCAACTGTTCATGCAAACATAAATGCAGCCATTTACTCTCTACAACATTCTTCTGAGTGCACATGTCCTGTAGCATGGTTTTTCTTTTAGAAGTGTATGGCTTGACTATGCACATGCATAATTGTAGATGAGGATCAGTAATAGGATGTCATTCATTTCTTAGATATTTTTTCTCTAACCCCCATCTCTCTTTTCTTTACAGGTTCTAGATAACACAAGGCCACACTAGATTCATACCCGGGTCAAAAATTCATCACTACAGGCAATGTCTAGAACCTTTATTATTTATGTTCATCCTCTTATGTATGCCTGTACTCTTGAATTTTCTTCTGAAAGTTATTTTCCTTGTATAGTATATACAAGTTATTTTAAATATATATACATGTAATCTTTAGATGCAAAAAAAAAAATTCCTTTACATGTATTTTTGCATGAAATCAACACAAATTAAACAAGACCATCTAATAATGTAAACTATGGTACTATAGTCACTCATCTAGTAATTAGTTCCCCAAACCATTACTAAGGATTGAACATAAGTCTAAGTCCCCAAACTTATTGTTCTGTGTCCTTATTGCCTTTGTAATTTTGGTTCAACCCCTATAGGATGCCCAAGCCTAGAGGCCAAGGAAAGTACCCAAGAGAATTTGAAAGAAAGATGAATGAAACCATTGTCCTTATGTGGGTAAACCCATATAAGTGTTCTTCCTTTGCATCACAACTCCTACTTGAGGATCCACAATCATGCATTTATATTAAACACTTATTATTACCTTGGTCCTTTTGAATCTTAGGATGACATCTCAATTTGAAAAAGAAAACCAAAACCTTTCATAGACCAATAACAACCAAGGCATGTGGGTGCTCTTCTGTTGTATAGCTATACTCATAAACTATGTGTACAGTTATAAAATTTCATGCCTTGAAATTTTATAACATAATTCCTCTTCATCAAAATAGAATGGAAGTGGTGATTTAATGCATCTACCCAAATTATATGTGCTTTGATCCAATGAAATTTTTATCATCATGATGAAGTGATAATGCATTAAATGTCTTACTGATGTCGCTATTTAATTGGTCGGTACTTTGTTTGTTATATTGTTGCTATAAAAATAGAATGGCAGTGGTGATTCAATGCATCTACAACCTCAACAACATGGTAACATTGATCTAATAACATAAAATAAATTACAAATGTCAAGGTCATGGTCTCAATGAAATAAACAATGTATAAAAAAATATATGGTGCACAACAGCAGCAAGCATGCAATGATAGAAATAACATTGCATGATGCCCGCGCTCAAATTCAAAATAGTAAGTGTATTAATGTATGATCTAATAGCAGCAAGCTCATTGATCATTACCTTTCACTCCTCCATCATTATAGAAGAGATAACTACCTACAACTATATTTCATAGACCAATAAACAACCAAGGCATGTGGGTCTTCTTATGTTATACAATTATCCTCATAAAATATATGTACAGTTATAAAATTTCATGCCTTGAAATTTTATAACATAGTTCCTCTTCATCAAAATAGAATGGAAGTGGTGATTCAATGCATCTACCCACATTCTATGTGCTTTGAGCCAATGAAATTTTTATCATCATGATGAAGTAATAATGCATTAAATGTCTTACTGATGTCCCTATTTGATTGGTCAGTGCTCTATTTGTTATATTGCTGCTATAAAAATAGAATAGCAGTGGTGATTCAATGCATCTACAGCCTCAACAACATGGTAGCATTAATCTAATAAAAGAAAATATATTACAAATGCTAAGCTCACGGTCTCAATAAAATAAATAGTGTTTAAAACAATAAATGGTGCACAACGGCAGGAAGCATGCAATGACATCAATAGCATTGCATGATGCCCATGCTCAAATTCAAAATAGTAAGTGTATTAATGTATGATCTAATAGTAGAAACCTCATTGATTATTACCTTTCACTCCTCCATCATTATAGAAGAGATAACTACCTACAAATATATTTCATAATTCCTCATTTAAAGTCATAGGTTAGTTTACAATGGAGAAAGTATAAAAACTCACCAATTTAATCCCAAAACATCATATAACTGAAATTAATCACATCTCAAAAATGTATAGATTATACGACATACCATTGTATTATATATATCAAGTATAATTATGATTTTACATCATATATTTAGTCTTAGTAAAATCTTATAAAACAACATAAAACTAACCCAAAATAATTTGTCTTAATAAAACAATATATTTAGTCTTAATAAAATCTTATAAAACAACATATATTGTGTGAAGTGTTTGATCTCTCTTTATTTTTTTTGATGTTGATATTCACCATGTGGTACTCCCCGTTTATGACCATTTCATGAGGAAATATCTTCATGGCTCACGGGCTGCAAGCTAGGGCATCATGCATTATTTATGAGCTCATTGTTTGAGAACCTCATGTCCCTATTTGATTGGTCGGTGCTCAAATAGTGAGATCATAAACAATGCATGATGCCCTAGCTTACAGTTGTATGCACCCTAAAATGGTCACCTAGACTTTGGGCCCCCATTCAGCAATTTATTAAATCCATGAATCAATATTTTCAAAAATCAACATTTTTCAATAATATCAATTTCCTTGATCAATTCCTAGTTTTATCATTTATTTGATTATTTTCTATGGGCTAACCATTTTATCTTAAGTCTTTATTTATTTAAAAGAAATTTTCTCCCTTTTTATTAAATAAAAATCCCCCACTTTTCCTCTTATCCTAAGTTGCACAAATAAAGCATTATTCTTATTTTATAAAAAGAAGAAAAGCATTTTTTGTCTCATATGGACACAAAAGTCAACTCTTATTTTCTCATTGAAGGATATTTGTGCACATGGATTTCTCCTCTTTCAAGCTCCACCCTTGATTAAATCTTTTGCCTCTTAATATTCATGGTCCATTCCTTTTCAATTCCTTTAAAGCAGAGCTCTGTTCTCATTCTTAGATCTCATATTTTGATACTAATCTTATGCTGCAGGATATCTTGGAGACTTTAGAGATCATTTCTTGCATTCTAGTTTCATTTCTTGCATCATAGCTTTCATGGCATCTAGCTTAGTTTCCTTTATGCTTTAGATTAGCTCACATAGCTTAATTAGCAAGGGTTTGTAATAATTTCCTTTCATAGCTTAGCTTGCATCTTCATTCTTAGCATAGCTACATTGCATTGCATTCTCATTGTTGATTCTTGAGGATATTGGCATTCTAGCTCTTGTCTCTTTGAATCTCCCATTGTGTGGTTTACTAGCAAGGTTGCATGCTTCAATAGCTCTAGCTGAGAGCACCATCAACATCCTTGTGACTCTATTCCTAGGGAGCTCTAGGTCACTTTCTCAAGGTTTCCCATTCATGGATTCCCTTGGAAGTAATGACTTAGAGAAGTGCACTATTTAGTGTGTACATTTTTTGGCGCCCACCATGGGGCAGAACATTCTTATTTTGTCCTTCATTTTCTGCATTTTCATCATTTTTTCATCAATATTTGCTTGTTGTTTCATCAAAATTTGCTCTCTGGTTTTTTCTAACAGAATTATCATGAGACACTTTTCCAGTGTTGTACGATAGTTTCTTACATACCAGTGTGATATTTTACCAGTTATAATATCGCACGCTTTGGTAGATTATATCGCACTCTTGTTCTGTTCTCTATCACACGTAGCTATTAGAAATTATTGCATGAAGATATAATATCACACCAATACAAAATGAAATATCGTATGACTGTTCCTCTAACAAAAATATCACCCAGGCCTGGCAGTGAGCAATTTTTGTCATTTATTTGCAAGATTTACTTGGTTTGATTTGGATTTCTAATTTGTTGTTATAGAATAGGGGTCTATTTGCAGATTTCATTTGGTTTTTGATGTGCTAACCCTTGTAGGGCTAAAAAGTGGTGCTTCTAGGTGATCCTATTGCTTGATTATTTGCTTAAAAGAATGCATGTCAAAGCTCCAAATGCACAAGGGCTACTAATGGTTTTTGTAGGGCTGCCCAAAGCATAATAACCAATCAAGTGCTTGTTTAATTGTTTTCTTTTGAGTGTGGAATATACTAGTTGTTTCATTTCACAAGCACTTAATATCTTGTTGTAGGAATCTTTGGGTGGTAGGAGAAGTATGCTCTTCACCCTTGTGGTGAACCAAAAAATCTTGACCCATCTTTAAATTTTGAAAGCAAGAGGGTAATTGAACCTTTTCTTCGTGTGTTTGGGAGATATTTTTGAGCTAGGAGATTATGCTCTTCACCCTTGAGGTGAAACAAAAATCCTAACACTCAAAGGTTGATCCACTCTTTGTTTAGCTTTTAGAATCCTTTAGCGGGCCTACTCTTGAGCAATCAAGAGGAATGACCCAAGTGGGTACAAGCTTTTTGCTAGCTATTCCAACCCACTATAAACTCAAGGCTATCAAAGATACAAAACCTTGGTAGATGTAGTACTTGTCTTCGCTTGATGTGATTACTTGTGGGATTGTGACCATGAGGAAAATGTTGAGAAAGAATGCTTAAGGTACTCTTATGGCTGTGAGGTCCATTACTTGCCGCAAGGTAAGGAGTCCCTTTGGGGAGCAAGAGGGGTATTATGAATGGAAGCCCTTATTAAGAACCATAGATAGAAGCCACCCTATTTTTTTGCTTAGCTTCTTGGTGCAAGGATTGATTCTAGTGGACTAACCTAGATCACCCCAAGATTACTCACCATCTGTGTTCCTTTGGTTGTGTTATTGGTACTTCCACGACAAAGCCAATATCTATTGTGGGCAACCACTTTGTGTGAGGCAATGGAGCATCAAGTGTCGGCCAATTTGTTAAGTATTGAGCCATTGTCTTTTTAGGCTAGTAAGTTCTTGAAGTGTTCTCACTATGATCTACCCATGTAAACGTTCTCAAAAATCAAACATCACGGTAGCATTCATAGGATTTTATTGCTTTGATATCACAAATTTCTTGTATTGGAAAGGTTTCTTTTTCCCTTGTGCAAGTGTTTTACGACATGTTTAATCACCTACTATTTGCAAACCTATTTATTTACTACTGTCACTCTACTTGAAATCAAAAAATCCAACCTTAAAACTAAAATTTTGAACAACTTGCCCTTAAAATTGAGATTTTTACTACTCAAGAGTCATATGATCCTGAAACTATAATGCACACTGTACTGAGAATTATCATGTGATAGTTTGTCACTAGAAGACTGTCGCACTACTTGCCTGGAAAGTATCACATAGGCTGCCTGGAAACTATCGCATTGCTTATTGCAAAATATCACCTGGTCATAAATTATCGCACTGTTAGCCTGGAAACTATCGCATAGAGTCTTTTTGTTGTCTATCTAGAATATGCAATTTTCAATCTTTCCTTAGTCGACCAGATTTTAGTAGGTGACTTACTCTGCTACTAGAAACTCAGTTGTACCTTGGGTTCCTATTTTTAAACCCCTTGAATTAGTGTTCTCTGATTTTACAAAGTACTCTTGCTTGGCATTGATAAGTTAGGAATTATCCTTGTTGAAAAAGTACACCTTTAGATTCTTTGGTAACATGCTTGGAGATTTTTAGTACTCTTTTGTCCAATTCACTTCCATCAAAATTCAATTTCAATTATATATTTGGCAAATCCATCCTTCTAGTCCATATGTGTTAGGATACTCATCCTTTTATTATACACCTCTTTGGTAGTGTTGGTTTGCACCTTTTGTAGCTTTCTATCTTACCATCTCTTTTTAGGACAATTGAAAACTTTCACTATCCTAGTTTGATATTGACATTTCATAAGGTCATCTTATCACCAAGGATCTTTTTCTTTCATGTCAGTTATGACAAGGTACCAAGTTAGTCAAGGAAAATAACCTCAAGTTGTCTTTGAACAATTACCCTTAGTCCAAACTCATCAAAAGTGAAAGGGAAAGAAACCCATCTTTGATCAATCACCTAGGAGTGAGTTTGAGGCTTGGTTTGACCCAAAGAGAAATCCTAGTGAGTTGAGTACCTCTTTACCATCCTCTCAATCAAATATGGACATGAGCTACACTTTGACTAGGAAACAAAGAGAAGCAATAGATCAAACTCTTGATGACATTTTCCAAAGACATAGGGATAACATGTTGTTTGGTGATGACAATCAACTTGAATCACCACCTATTAACTCAAGATATTTAGATGCCCATCAAAGAGCTAAAAGACATTATGGGAAAGCTCACCAAGATGTACAGTCACAACATGAAGACCAAAACAATGAATCTGGTGATGCTCATGTGAATGCCACATTCACTAATGACTTGTTCAAACACTCAAGGTCCAACTTGCCTCTCAAAACAACCTCAAGATATGCTAATGAAAGGTTTAAAAGAATTGAGCGTGAAAAGAAAGCCTTTTTGGATGAACAAGCCACTAAAGAAGAAAATTTTAGACACCTAGAGGAAGAGCAACAAGCCTTATTGGAGTTGAGAAGAAAAGCATTCCAAGAGGAACAAGATAGGCTTTTAGCCAAACAACTCAATGACCAATTTAACAAAAGGGGTACCAATAGTGGAAACAACTCTCCACCATAAACTCCCTCAGGAACCCCACGAAGTAGAAGGCAGTCAACGACCCCTCCAAGATCTCCTAGTCCTAGAGGAAGGAGGATTTCACAACATAGAAGATGAACACCTCCTAGGAACTCAAGACAACCCTCCCAATGAGCTCATCATGGCTCTCAACATAGAGGAAGTAGTGAAAGTTTTGATGATCAAGATTTTATGAGAATGCAACAAGAGCCACTATTTCAACAATATGTGGAGAAGTACCTTGATCAAAACAAAGATAGGTTCCTAGAGAGTTTGATTAACAAGGGTGCTAGAGTCCCTTACAACTTTGATGTGGATAGGAGAATCAAGAAACAAGGACCCTCTCAAGAAGAGGAAATCAAGAAACTCAAACATATGATGTAAAAGGTGTTGGCACCTAAAATTTCCTTTTCACTTGATTCTGTTTGCCCCAATCCTTTCAAAAAAAGTGTAACTATGACGGATTTTCCTAGGAAAGTTGAAATCCCCCAATATGACAAGTATGATGCCAATGGTGACCCACATGATCATGTGTGTCAATTTTACATCATGAGTTTTGAGTTCCACCAAGATGACTCTTACCTTATGAGATTATTTCCATGGAGCCTCAAGGGCCAAGCCATGGAGTGGTTTACCAACATAACCCCTCCCATCAAAACTTTCAAAGAACTTGTCCACAGATTCATTCAACATTGTGCATACAACTTGTCAAGATCAGTCACTATGTTGGACTTATGCAATTTGAAACAAAACCAAGGGGAATCCTTTGTTACCTTCTTGCAAAGGTGGAGACGATTGTGCTCCCGCTATTCTAGGACTATTCTTGAGCATGAAAGGATTGACATCATTGTTAGTAATTTGGTGCCTGAAATGCATTATGAGGTTCAAAAGATGGTCTTTGATTCCTTCGATACTATGGTTGAGACCACATGTCAAATTGAGGATGTCTTAAAATAACAAGGAATTTTGACCAAACATAGCAATACCAATAATGGTCAAAACCCTAACAATGCTAATAAGGACAAATGTAAGCACTCACACTGGAACAAGAATAAGCAAGTAGTCAATGATAGAGTTGTAGACTCTTCCCAACCCAAGGATCAAGGAGTCCTCCATTTGTCTAGTGCAGTCCAAGATATGAAGCTCAACCCATCCTCCAACCAACAAGAGAATAAACCTAAGTATTAAGAAAAGCCCAAGAAAAAGTTGTGACAGTTTTCTAAACTAGGTGACTCCTACGAGGATTTTTTCAAGACCCTTATTGCCAATAATCTTGCAGAACCACAAGATCTAGAAAATTTCCACATACTTGACATTAAGCCACATTGGTGGAATGAAAAAGCTTTCTAAAAATTCCACAATGGCATTGGACATGACATCGAACATTGCTGGAAACTTAAACACCTCATTCAGGATCTTATTGAAAGTGGTAAACTTTAGATTGATGGGTTAAATACCATTTTAGACCACAAGGCATTCAAGGAGCCTTTGCCCAAATATGAAAAGGGGGAAACCTCTAAACCCAAGAATGGCAAGGCTAAAATCAACTATACCTACACAGGTGTAGAAAATGTGGTTAATATGCTTGAGATTGTCGAGGAAAATGTCAACATGATGTGAAACAAATATTCTTATGGTCATGATGTGGGTCCTCCTCCTATATTTGATGAAGAAATTGTGGTGGTGCTTAGGGGTCCTCACTCTCAAAGGTCATCCCAAGCTCTTAAAGTTGTCACTAGAAGCCAAAGTCAAGGTCCTGTGGTTATTAGAGGTCCTAGTTCCAACCAATCTAGCAAACCCAAGCAAGTGACATCTAAGAATGTCACCACTAATTTAGTAGTCAATCCTAAAATGAGCTACAATCTTGTTGACCAGTTACAAAGAAAACCAATTCAAATCTCAATTTTTGAACTCCCAAAATTGTCTCCAAGACATAAGCGTGTCCTTGAGGATGCTTTGCATACAGCCAACATTCCTAACAACATAGATGTTGACCAATTCCAAAACATGGTTAACCACCTTTCCAGCCCTCATTACCTCACATTCTTAGAAGAAGATGACAAAGCCTTGAGCCTTCCACATAATCTTTTCCTTCATATCAAAGTCATGATTCACAAGACCCATGTCAAGCATGTTTTGATTGATGGGGGTGCTAATATCAATATTGGTAACTTGAGTTTGTTGAAAATACTGGATTATTCTGAGCAAGTTATTGATACCTAGAAGAAAATCACCATTAAAGCCTATGATGAGGTAGAGAGAAGATCCAAGGGCTTGGCCATCCTTCCTATCAAGATTGGCCCCATTGAAAAGGACATTTTGTTCCAAATTGTTCATGTTGGTCCTTTAGCATACAATATCCTACTTGGTAGACAATGGATCCATGACATGCAAGCAATGTCATCCACCTACCACCAATGTGTTAAATTCCCTTATAATGGAGTAGAAGTTTGTATACTCAGGGATAGCACATTATCTATTAATGCAATTTCAGTAGGGACTCATGTTCCTCTCAACAGAGAAGCAAAGGATTTTGATGTCACTTTAGCACAATGACAAAATAAGTTCAAAGCCGTAGACATTGGTATGGGGTGATATCAAATTGACTCCTTTAAACAACTACCAATCTCACCTAGGTCCTATGGTAAACCTTCACAAGAGATGTGTCTCTCATCTTTAGAAATGACTCTGTTTGGTACATTTGTAGAGTCCTCAGTTCCCATACAGGATGAAAAGGAAGAGGTAGCTGTTAGAGATTGGATTTACAAGTAGGAAAAATACAAGCATAATGAAAATTTCTTTGCATCTCCTAAGGCTTATGGGAGAGGATACACTTTGGTCAAAAATATGGGCTACCTAGGTCATGGCCCTCTTAGTCATAGATTAGATGCTAAGGCTAAACCACTCAATCATGCTCTTTTTGGATGCAGGTCTAAAGTAATGGTTGGCCTAGGTTTTGAAAGTCAGAATAAGAAAAATACTCCTATCCTTGCTGCGATGGATAGTGATGATGAATCTAGCTACATACCTAATTTGAAAAATCAACAAGATAGGTGTGAAGATTGGGTCCCATCCACAAACCTCCTTTCAGGAGATTTAGATGCTCCAGTTATCAATCCAACAGTTTCAGACCTAGAACCAAAAGTATCCACTATTGAAGACCATGTTGAGGATCCTATTCTAGAAACTCAATACACAAATGGCATTCAAGAAGGTGTTACCCTTGGTGACATCAAATCCTTTACCTCAAGGCCTAAAAAATATGCTTGGTGTAAATATCCCAGCTGGGATTCAAATACAGAATCACATGAGTATGAGTGGGAGACTCTCTCAGATTGTTCTATAGTTGACATGGACATTGATGTTGTCCATGCATATGGTTTCCAACCTGAGGTAGCTAATGAGTCTAGTGTAGGATTTGAGGATTGGAATCTGCAAGTCACTTCAGTGGATGATGCTTCACTTGGTAGGATAAGTTCTAATTTGGGTACCATAGAGGGATACTTGACGGACCCTAACTCTGCAATCACCAGAGATGATACCATTCACATACAAAATATTGAACCATTCATTGACCTACCCCTTGCCAATCCTCTCTTAATTGATTGGTCTTAGCGCTATAAAGAGCCTCAGCTCCTAACTTTCCAAAATGACTATGAGATAGCATGTTACCTAAATGCCCTTGAACCTGAAATTATTTCAAGGGTTCTTTTTCTAGGAAATTAGCGGGAAGTGGTCTTTTAGAAGCCGCTGCATTTCCTCTGACTCTCATTTTCCCTGAACTAGTGTTGGAGTGCGCTAACAAATATGATGCCAAGAATAGATGTATTAAGGATGCGTCAGGAGAAATCTTGGTAAAAATAAGTCGAGAGACATTAATGGCGGCCCTGAGAATTCCAGACAAGGAACCATATGAACCATGGACCTATGAGGAAGTAGATCATGTGTATGAGGTTGATAAGAAAAAATACAACTCCTCGATAGCTCAGGTATGGCTTGCAAAACCAAAGAAAGGAGGAAGCAGGCTACCAAAGCCACTGACAATTAAACATTTCCAAAAAGATATAGCCGATATGGTGCTTCTTCTGAATAGGGTGAAAGGAAATCCCCATGCATTTCATTGGGATAACTAGATGTATTATTTCATCCAAAAAATCATAGAAGGGGATAAGTTTATTGATTGGGCTGACCTGATAGCTAAAAAGCTCCACATAGAACTCTTAAACATGACGAATTTGACTACATTTTATATGTCTTCCAACCTTGTTTATGTCTTAGCATGTTGCCAAGCTTGGGAAGGACTCCCTCACGAATTGTGGACAAGTGATATGAGGATATATGATTACTTCACATGCTTACAAAAGGAGAAGTTCTCTAGTGCATTCAAAACTATAAATGATAGATTTTCAGGAAGGTTAGTTTTTGAGTTGAGAGGGAAAGCAAATTGCAAGTTTTCTGGGGAAGCTAAGCAGGTGATTAATGTTTATGGCTATCATTTTATATAGTTTCCAAGATTTACTTATCTGAGGGTTAGAGCATTTGATGAAGAGCCCCTATGGCTCCCTAGATTTTGTTTAGATGATGTAATCCTAATGGAGCTATGCACGCAGCTTGTTCTAGTTGAACAAAAGGCTGGGACCCCAAAGAAGTCCTCGAGTGTTCTCTTCCCTATTGAGTTAGGGTACTATAGATGCAAAAATTTCCAAGATGCTAAGGCTATCAAAGAAGAATTAGAAGCTTTCTATTTGAAAATTTATACTCCCATGGTTAATTTTGATTATGCAAGGTGGATTGAGGGAGAGACACCAGAGCTGCCAATATGAGGTTTTTCAAGGTATGAAACAAGAAAATTGCTAGTAGAGTCTGGAAGGATGCCAAAGATAAACATGAAATGAAAGAGGCTATGCAGAGTATGGACCAATATATAAATGCCATGCAACATCCTAAACCTTTCCCTCTGAGTGAGATGCCAGCCTCCATTGATGTGAGATCCCCTAATAATCAATGATTTCTTGACCAAGTTCAAAGAAGCAAGGTGGTGAGTAAGGCATTTGATGATTGGGTGGAGCGCATAAAAGCAGATGTTGTCAAGAAGCTAAGTAATCTGGATCAAATCCATAGTGAAGGAGATCACCTGGTAAAGAAAGTAGAAGCCAACATTGAAGAATGGGAGCTAGAAAAGACTACTTGGACCAAAGAGCTCCACTGGATTGAAGAAGTTGAAGAGTATGGCTTGTAGAAGTTCCTCATGGAGAGGCTAGTACTAGGACTATATGACATAGTTCTTTATGTTATAAAAGAATGCATAGAATGGAGGAATGAAGCTATGGCTATGGGAATCTCTGAGGTAAAAGATTTCATGAAGGGGCTGAGAATGATCAAAGAAATCATTTCTAATGATATAAAGTGGATCGATGAGCGGTGCCAGGAAGCTAAAGAGGCGTCAAATAAAATAGTTTGATAGGTAATCAAAGAGGGAAACACCTAGTTCAATGAGCTCAAAAGGATGAAGACACCTACAGATGAGCATTTCATGAAGATTTCCCAGATGGAATAGATCATGATCCTTCAGCAAAATCATTTGGTTATGCACACAGAAAAGATAACTGAGGTTAAAAGGGAGAAAGAAGTCTGGATATAGAGAATTGATTTTATTAGTTTGCCACATCAACCAGTCATATCTGTGTTCAATGCTGCATTCAAAGATTGGAGGGCAGCACAACTTGCAGCAACCTCAACTCCTTAACCGTCTGAGACACTTGGCATTTTTTGGAAGGCATTTTTGCTCCCAGTCTAGTTTTTATGCTTAATGCTTAGGATAGTTATTAGAGTTAGTAGGATTTACTTTCAAGTAAGACAATTTTACTAAGTTAGTTGTTGAAGCATTGCGTGGCTATTTATGCAAAAACTTTAAATTGTTTATGGGTTCGGCTCTCTGAGTTTGAGAAAAATTATTTTCTAAAAACTTTACTTCAAGTTTTCTGAATACTGATATTACAAAATGTATGGAATATCTTATGGTGTTACGTATATGTCTAAGCTTTTAAAATGATAAATACTACTGTTTATCTTATGTGATTTATTTTCTTGTGGAAATAAGTTGTGTTGAATGAAGCTTAGCTGTGATATGGATGGATTCTATGCTTAGAAGTGACAGAGAGAATTGTTATTGAAATTCAGATTTAACAAATTCAAAGTTTGAGATTGTGATAGAAGTAGACATTTACTCTAAAATCTGCACATTCTTTTTCATGTTGACGGACTGAATGTTTCTCCTTAAGTGTTTTTGTGTGAAAAGCACACATGATGTTATTTTTCTATGCTTGAAAAGAATGTATTGAAAATCTTTCTAGAAGGTAGCTGCACCTTGTAATTTGCATAGAGTTGACTTTTAGCAACTCATTTGTTAGTGTTAATATTCTTCTCTTTTCATTCTTTAAAGAGGTTTGAAATTGATTTAAAGAAAAGGGAAAAAACTGTATGCTAACAATTATCTAAAATTATAACTTTGTAACTATTAATTAATAAAGCTTATTAATTAATAATTATATTAAAAAATAATTAATTAATAAAAAAATTATATTAATTAATATTAAAACATTAAATAATAAAAAATTAAATAAATTAATAATTAAATAAAGTAAATTTTATTTAATTAAAATTTATTAAAAAAACTAAAAAAATTGAAGTGTCGCTAATACGTGTTGTCTTGACAACCTTTTCTACCATGGGTAGTAAGTGTTGCCATGATAGCCCTCACTACTGTTAGTAGCTTTGTTGTCGTGGCAGTTTTAACTGCCGTGGGGGTGGGGAAAACAAAACCCTGCCCCCCAATTATATATATATATAAAATTAAATAAAATAATTAATTATTGTCACAAATTATGCTAACGGTAATTATTTAATTTAATTATATATATATATATATCACAAATTATTCTGACAGTAATTATTTTATATATATATATATATATATGTATATATCTATATATATATATATTTGATTTCATTCATAGGGTTTCAACAACAGTTCTAAAAAACCCCTAATTGATCTAATACAAGTTTTTCCTCAATGTCTTTCTAACAAAATATTTCGTATTTAAAAATACACAATCATAAGATTTCTTCACCCAAAAAGATTTTCAAATCAAATATTTGCACAAAAGAAGAATTACAATACAACCATTAACAAAAATCTGGTAGGTACAAAAAAAACAATCTTTTTAAAGAAAATCGGATCTATAAGGTTTCCAAACCCTACCTTAATCCACCGATTGACAGAAGCCATGAAGAACAATCCAAAAACCCTGAAAACTCCAAGCTTTCACAATTTCTTCAATTCAAATTCAAACCCAAAACCTATAAACTCGTGTAAAGAATAATGGACAAAAGAATCCTAATAAAGAAAACCTATACAACCTAGTGTTTCCAATGCTCATGCAAAACCTAAAAAGAACTCAACTTTAAATTGAGTAGAAAGAATTAATTTAATTAATAATTCTTATTTTATTTAATTCACTCAACTTTAATTTAACTTTTTAATTTAATTTAATTTAATTGATTGTGCAACTAAATTGCATATCAATATTAAATAAAAAGGTAATATTTTTTAGCATTTTAATAATTATGCAATTGATGATTAAATATCAATTCATACATTATATCTTTAATTATAATTTTGGATTTAATAATTAATTAAATCCTTTATTTTCATAATTAGACTTTTTAATTAAGTCTTTTAATTAATAAATATATTTAATTAATTTCTATTAATTAAATACCCTTGTATTTAATATTTCTATATTTAGCTCTTTGGGTTGGGACTTAGAACCTTAGGGTTTTCAACAAGACTAAGCCGTGGGTGGTCACTCGGGTTGGTCTCCAAGATCACAACCAAAATTTGAATATGTGGTCTCGATTTCCATGGAGGAATAGGTGGGATATTGGGGTAAATTTTTTTCTAAATGCATCATTCATCGATATTGGCTAGGGGTAGTACTATTTTGGGTGGTTGATTGTTATTATCTAAACTTTGTACAACAGGTTGGTGTGTTCAGCTTTTGCACATTCAACTTGTATAGTCTTTTTTGAGTCTGTTCTTGGTTGCTTCTAGCAGTTTGGAAGTTGTATCTCCATGTATTTGTTGGTTAGTCAAATTTTGTTCATAATATTACTATGTAATGGGCAAGGATTATGGGTTTTCTTCCTAGTTCTTTCATGGATGAGCATTCAAACTAGTTTATAATTATATAATATAGTCAGCAGGTATTTGCTTTTTCTTAGAAAAAAAAGATTTAATTTTTTAACCACATAATTAATATCCATATATTACTTAACCATTTTCACAAAATCACACCAACCAAATGACCAGCCAATATAAAGAAAATCAACTAAACATAACAATACAAAAATCATGCTCAAGGAAAAGGCTCATGAATTCACGTCACCTAGATAAATTTGGAGTGGTAATAAATCAGAAACTTGTCCACTATTTCAAGATAATAAATGGCTTAGGTTGGGATTCGACCCTAAATATTATCTCCCCTCTCTTACCATTGATACATTGTGATAGGGCACACTCATCCTGAAAATTTAGGGAAGTCGATGCCCGATACCTGTAAACCTACATAAAAAATGAGCATGTACATCCATATATATAGACATCAAACTACAAGTCTGTCCCTCAACCACATCAAAAACATCAAATAGAAAGGTAAAACATACATGCTAGCTATACACATGCAAGTATGGGGTAAGTAAAACCATGAATATAATTGACATCATAATCATATAAATAATCATCATGAAAATAACCAAAATCATCTAACTATAAACACATGATATCTCACGACTATCCAATGGCTCGTAAAATATCAAATCACCATGTAATGTCATACATCCATAACCTCAAAATAAAATTGAAATAATCAACGCACACATGAAAGTGGCCTAAAAGAGTTTGGCAATATATAACTGAAAAGAAAACTATTGGTAGGCACTACATATACATTTATAAAATTATTTAATTAGAGATATATGTGAGTAAAATATTGGGATTAGTTATTATAGTATGTGTAAGGATGTAGGTGCCATCAACTTTGTAAATCCTTTCATTTATTGTTTTCCTAATGTATTTTTAAATTTACCCATAAGAGGCATTGGTTCCTAAAAAGGTTTACACTACGACATAGCTACCAAGCTGATCAATCAATTTCCTATGGAGAAGCCAACTCTAGTAATCAGAAATCTATGAGGCTTGGACCAATTGACAAGGATCTAGTGAGCCTTTCTGTGCTTTAGGCTCTACAAAACCAAAGCGGGTAAGCCTTTAATGCCCTTAAATACACACTCTAAAGACTCACAATTGGCATTAATAAAGTAGATAAATCTCATATGAAGGATTCAACATAACATGGAGATACTAGATAATGGCTGATTATCCATTGAACGTCAACCTGAATGGAGCATGAGATTTGGGTAAAACAAATGCAAAACATAAAAGATATTATGTGATTTAATTATTTTTTTACAACAAGGACCACCTAGAAATGAACAATAATACATAAGTAAATCCCACAACTAGCTAAGATCAATGCCTCATTCCAATCGACAATGGAGTCATCATAAGTACAATATTATATAACTGAGTTTCATCAATAACCTAAGATCTAAGAACATTTCCTTACAATATTCCTTATCAGTAATCCCAACCTAGCCTACTTATCAAAATCCTTGCATAAGCCCAACAAATCTACAACTTCTATCAAGAGTTTTAATTAATTCTTTGAATTAAACCATGAAAAGACACTTACATATCTCACAAAAAGATAATAAATGGGATAACTCTTTGTTTTATTCTATTTAAAACTTAACTAAGTCATACATTGGAGATATTTGAAACAACACTAGAATTCATTGAAAAATCTAAGCTACCTCTGTCAAATAACATAAATACAACTAAAAACATCCAAAAACTAGCAAAAGCAATCAACCCAGATTCATAGAATTTCACTGTGGAAGATTTACAAAACAACCCAAAACCCAGAAGAAGTTTCTATTGGAACCTTCAATGTTTGGAGCCAAGAGAAATGGTCTCCAAAAAAATCAAGTTGGAACACCCACGAGAATAAAAGAGAAACCCTAAAGGGAACTCAAAGAAGAACCATCTGGGAATCAGAAGGGAACCTTAAGAAAAGAGAGAAAAAAAGAATATATAGGTGGAAGAAGAAAATTGGATTTGATCTGATGTTTCCATATATCCCTCTTCAGTCTTCCCTAAAAGATGAAAACTCTCTCTCTCATCTTTCTACAATCACATTTGATTTGTCTCATTCTATTTTAACTTGGATTTTCCAAGAAAAATCCTCTTTTAATTATCTACCGAAACACCTTCATTCTTTGTATTTTTCTACTTGTACAAGGAAAATATTTCACCTGTTTTTAAAAATGTGTTCCTTTACATTTATTTTGGCATTTAATTTACCCATTCATATTCCAATATTCCAATATTTCATTTTATTCTCTTTATTTTATTTGGAAATGCACAACCTTAGCTCCTTCAAAATTCAAATTTACGCTCACATTCTAGCTTAGTCAACACTGGTCAAGTTGATCCACTATCCATGACTTCCATGTGGTAGCTTCTGATTGGCCCTTAGATTCACCTCTGCAAAACCTAGCACACACATTGACCAACACATCTCGTCGCTCACTAGTCAACCCTTCCATGTGTCAACATTCTGTGATCCTGCAGTTTCTTCTCTCTCCTTGACATTTTGATCACGAGATCATGGGATCACACCACTTGTCATCTTTGGACCTGCATTTAGTTCATCTGCACCATCCATGTGTCAAAATATTATGAATATTTTCAACTCATTGTCAACCGGGATCACGAGACCATAGAAATTCAACACCTGGCACTTTCGGGCATGCAATCCTCTTACTGATGTGAGTGTCCCAAGGTTTTCTTACACTGCTACTAGGAGACCTAGCTTGCCTCTCCTAGGAACCTAGTCTCCTCTAGGTCTTGATTGGTTTAGATAATTAACTAATCCCAATCCTAACTCTTCTCCAAGAGTTCTTATCCTTTGTGCTTAACCTTAGAAGACTAACACCCTAGTTTTAGTACAATTCTTCACACTCACTTAGAAAACTCTAAGTGCCAATTCTTCACAAATTCCAATCTTCATTGCAGGGGTACTCTCTTTCTTGAAAAATTTCATATCTTGATCCATTTGATCCATTTTGGAAGGATCTTCAATCATATTCTTACTGGCTTCAATGGTTCATCATTTAGGGACCTCAAAATAGGCCTAATCCTTGTAGCCTTTTGCAGAGACTTTTTGCCTTTCTTTTCAAAATTTTCCAAAAAAATTGTAAAAATAATTGGGGATTTAGATATCCTTTTGGCTCTTACTAAATATTCTACAACTTTTAGGTCTTGGAATCCTCTGTACACCACCTTCCTACAAACTAGGGCAAACAGGGCTGATTGTCCTACTTTCTAGGACTGACTGTAACCTAGTAGAAATCTTGCTCAAAACTCAATGTAAATGATTGGTATGAACCCAATCTTCATATAATGCTTAGATATGATGAACACCTTCTATAAAAATTCCTAGAGCCATATTGTACCTTCCAACCCTGCAATATATCTTCAATCTTTCACAACCTAGACCTCTAACCGGGCTCTATCTGCTCACTTAGGGCCTAGCATTAAAAATAGCTCTCCAAAATTTCATGCTTCCTAATCCTAAAATTATATACACTAATGACTCCCATTTCATTTCCATCTACCCTTATGAGTTTCCCATGGTTAGATTTCATGGGGGAGCCATGAATGCTCGGACTAGTCAGAATAGAACTAGTGGAAACTCTAAAACTAGAACAATTTAACCGACGCCCTAAACCTACTCAAAACACCTTTCTTATCAAATGAAAAATTCTTCAAATATCCTAAAGAACACTATTCAATCACTAAATCAGCACTTTCAATCCATTAGATATTACTGTTATCACAAAAGCTCGAGAAAATCCTCGTAACACTGTTGCAAAGCTCTATTAACAAACTCAAAACTTTTACAATGCATACGTAACCTCAAGATTCAAGTCTTGGCTAATAGTAGATGTCATATCCTTCATTTTAGGGCTTTTTGGCTGATCACCATCTCCTAAACTCTAGGGAATCCTAGGATAACCGAGTTGCATGCAAAATTTGCAATAATTGCAAATGTTTTCATGACAACTTTTTTACAACATTTGGCAACTTTCTCTATACCATTATCCTATTTCCTAGGATCTCTATCCTCATTAGATTCTGAGGAACCAAATCACTTAATGACCCTAAGGCATCTTTACAACATCCATTAATAACATTTATGTGCCTAAGACACATTAAAGACTCAATCTCTAACTATAAACACTAAGAATTAAAACTACTAACATTGGCTATTTGTGTGACCTTAGTGCTAGTGACTAACTCACTTAGCCTACATAGAAAATGACCTTCTAAGGTCTTCAAAAAAACTAATCTACTCTTCTTGACTTGGCTAGAGTCAAGTACAAGCCAAAAAATACTAAGCATGGAGGTTAGCCTTGGTGTGCTTGTACACCATCCTCCCCAAAATAAAAAGATCAATCCGCCCTTGGATTGAGGATGCTTGGATCAATCCCCATCTTCTGGAACTCTGATTCTTTTATCCATACTACATTAGCATCCATCTATCCATTTTTCTTGATGAGTTGTTCCTTATACTCTTTAGTTCTAGTCTTTTTATAAAGCCTTGTGTCCAATACACTGTCAGCTCCTGTGTCTATAGTAGTAGGTAATTACAACTCTTCCATATCTCTATCACTTCATGAAGAGTTTGATCCATATCTTGCTGTGGTCCTCTATAATGGACTAAGTCTGCAATGTTGAAGATAGGACCTAAAGGCCAATAATGGAGATGTATGCATTGGTCCAAGCTCTAAGGAAATGGAGGCACTACTTGCTTCGCAAGGAATTTATTGTGTATTCAGACAATCAAGCACTTAGTTTCCTGAATTCACATGAAAAGTTGAGTCACAAGCACATGAAGTGGGTTGAGTACCTACAAGCTTATACCTTCAATATGAAACACAAGAAAGGTGTCCTAAATAAAGTGGCAGATGCATTGTCTAGAAGAGCTCTCACAATTCAAGAAATTCAGTTGAAGAGCATGGGAATTGATCATTTCAAGGATCTATATGGTGATGATGAGGATTTTTCTAACATTTATAAGGTATGTGCTGAATAAAAGAATCATTTTCATAGTAGGTATGCTGAGTATACTTTGCAAAGTGATCTCTTTTTTAAAGGGAATCAATTATGTGTTCCTAGAGGCTCTATTACAAAGATTTTGATTCAAGAGAAGCATAATGGTACTTTGAGTGATCACTTTGGGATCACTAAGACTCAAGAACTTGTTTCAAGGCTCTATTATTGGCCAAGGATGAATCTAGATGTCAAAAGGTATGTGTAAAGTTGTGTGGTATGTCAAAAGGCCAAGGGCACTTCTACAAATGCAGGTCTTTATCAACCACTACCTATTCCTACTAGGACATGGGAATGCTTAAGTATGGATTTTGTAGTTGGGTTACCGAAGAAAAGACAAGGTATGGATAGTGTTTATGTGGTTGTGTATAGATTTAACAAGATGGCTCACTTTGTGCCATGCAAGACCACTAATGATGCTAGTTAGATAGCTTCTCTTTTCTTCAAAGAAATAGTGAGAATCCATGGGTTACCTATCAACATTGTGTCAGATAGGGACACTAAATTCATGAGTCATTTTTGGAAGACTCTTTGGAAAAGGTTAGGTACTAACTTGTCCTTTAGATTGGCCTACCATCCACAAACTGATGGTCAGACTGAGGTTGTCGATAGAAGCCTTGTAAATGTACTGAGATGTTTAACTAAGGAGTATGGTCAACAATGGGATTAGTTGATTGGGCAAGCTGAATATACCTACAATGACACTATAAAAAGATCCACAGGCAAGAGTCCATTTGAAATAGTGTATGGACTACATCCTAGAGGTGTTTATGAGTTGAGAGATATAAAGGATGGAGTGAAGGGAAGTGGCTATGCTGATGACTTTGCATATGCTATGTAGGAGATACATGAAATAGTGAGGAAGACCTTGATAGAGAACACCATGAAACACAAAGCCAAGGTGGATGAAAGTAGAAGGATAGTTGAGTTTAATGTTGGTGACTTGGTTATGGTGCATCTTAACAAGTCTAGATTGCAAAAGGGAGTCCCTCACAAGTTGCAAATGAGGAGGATAGGTCCCTATCCTATATTAGCCAAGTATGGTGATAATGCATTCAAAGTTGAGCTGCGAGAAGATAGTGGATTGTCTCCTATCTTCAACATTGTAGAATTAGTCCATTATAGAGGACCATAAAAACAAATGGATCAAACTCTTCATGAAGTGATCAGAGATGTGGAAGAGTTGCAATTACCTACTGTTATAGACATAGGAGTTGATAGTGTATTGGACACAAGGGTCTATAAAAAGACTAGAACTAAAGAGTATAATGAACATCTCATCAAGAAGCATGGACAAATGGATACTGATGTAGTATGGATAAAAGAATCAGAGTTCCAAAAGATGGGGATTGATCCAAGAATCCTCAATCCAAGGGTGGATTGATCTTTTTATTTTGGGGAGGATGGTGCAGGAGCACACCAAGGCTAACCTCCATGCTTCATAGTTTTTGGCTTCTACTTGACTCTATCAAAGCCAAGAAGAGTATATTTTAAGACCTTAGAAGGTCATTTTCTATGTAGGCTAAGTGGGTTAGTCACTACGACTAAGGTCGCACAAATAGCCAATGTTAGTAGTTTTAATTCTTAGTGTTTATAGTTAGAGATTGAGTCTTTAATGTGTCTTAGGCACATAAATGTTGTTAATGGATGTTGTAAATATGCATTAGGGTCATTGAGTGAGTTGGTTCCTTGAAATATAATGAGGATAGAGATCCTAAGAAATAGGATCATGGCATAGAGAAAGTTGCCAAATGTCGTAAAAAAGTTATCATGACAACATTTGCAATTATTGCAAATGTTGCATGCAACTCGGTTATCCTAGGATTCCCTAAAGTTTAGGAGCTGGTGATTGGAAAAAATGCCCTAAAATGAAGGAGATGACATCTACTATTTTCCAAGAATCAAATCTCGAGGTTACACATGCATTGTAAAAGTTTTGAGTTTGTTAATAGAGCTCTGCAACAGTGTTACCAAGATTTTCTTGAGCTTTTGTGATAACAGTAATATCTAATGGATTGAAAGTGATAAATTAGTGATTGCATAGTGTTATTTAGGATATTTTAAGACTTTTTCATTTGATAAGAAAGGTGTTTTCATTAGGTTTAGGGTGTCGGTTAAATTGTTCTAGTTTTAGAGTTTCCACTGGTTCTGTTCTGAACAGTCCGAGCATTCATGTC
Source organism: Chamaecyparis obtusa (assembly GCA_027943335.1). Classification (NCBI taxonomy): domain Eukaryota; kingdom Viridiplantae; phylum Streptophyta; class Pinopsida; order Cupressales; family Cupressaceae; genus Chamaecyparis; species Chamaecyparis obtusa. Next base: position 129,448 of record BSBK01001979.1, read on the forward strand.
TCCCCCATGAAATATAACCATGGGAAATTCCTAAGGGTAGATGGAACTGAAAGGGGAGTCATTATTGTATATAATTTTAGGATTAGGAAGCATGAAAGTTTGGAGAGCTATTTTTAATGCTAGGCCCTAAGCGAGTAGATAGAGTCCGATTAGAGGTCTAGGTTGTGAAAGATTGAAGATATATTGCAAGGTTGGAAGGTACAGTATGACTCCAAGACTTTTTATGGAAGGAATTCATCATATCTAAGCATCCTATGAAGATTGGGTTCATACTAATCATTTACATTGAGTTTTGAGTAAGATTTCTACTAGGTTACAGTCAGTCCTAGAAAGTAGGACAATTAGCCTTGTTTGCCCTAGTTTGTAGGAAGGTGGTATACGGAGGCTTCCAAGACCTAAAAGTTGAAAAATATTTAGTAAGAGACAAAATGGTATTTTAATCCCCAATTGGTTTTATAGTTTGTTTGTAAAAGTTTGAAAAGAAAGGCCAAAAGCCTCTGCAAAAGGCTACAAGGATTAGGCCTATTTTGAGGTCCCTAAATGATGAACCATTGAAGCCGGTAAGAATATGATTGAAGATCCTTCCAAAATGGATCAAATGGATCAAGATATGAAATTTTTCAAGAAAGAGAGTACCCCTGCAATGAAGATTGGAATTTGTGAAGAATTGGCACTTAGAGTTTTCTAAGTGAGTGTGAAGAAATGTACTAAAACTAGAGTGTTAGTCTTCTAAGGTTAAGAAAAAAGGATAAGAACTCTTGGATAAGACTTAGGATTGGGATTAGTTAATTATCTAAACCAATCAGGACCTAGAGGAGACTAGGTTCCTAGGAGAGACAAACTAGGTCTCTTAGTAGCAGTGCAAGCAAACCTTGGGACACTCACATCACTTACCTCTTGCATTCTCTGATGGATGATGTCATACTTTAAAATCTCCCCTTCAAAATTTTGGGATTTCCCTTAATCTACTTCTAATTTTGATTATTTGCACCCCAAATTTTAATTTTCTGCTCTAAAGCATGGGCCCCAGTCTTCCCTTCAAGATTTTTGGGTTTTACTTACTATGTTTCCATTTCTAATCAATTTCACCCCAAATATCAATTTTACACTCTAAAGCATGAGCCCCAATATTCCCTTTGGGATTTTAGAGTTTCACTTACTCTACATCTATTTCTAATCACTTGTACCCTGAGCATCAAATCTTTGCATTAAAGTACTTAGCATATCATTGAAGTTTAAACATGCCATCAACCTGTCCGATTTTTGATAATTTATCCTTCTCACAATTACAACTTCAAAATATGTGGGCCCAATTCTTCTTTTAAGAGTTTTAGAATTTCCTTTACTCTGCTTCTATTTTTTATCATTAGCACTGGGCCCCAACCTAATGAAATTTCCCTCTTAGTCAGCCTTAAAACTGATCAAAACACACCTGTGGCACATAACAATTGACGAACATATAATTTGATGAACATAGATTCATTCTGCAAAACAATATCTCATGACTGCATCTGGGATGAGAGATTTTGATCTTTGAACTTGTCAAAGTCATTCATCCTACAACTGAGCATGTTAATAAACAATAATCTGCACTCTGAAATGATCTTATAGAAATATTAGATGGACTCCCAAGAGGTAGAAACTTGGCACATTGTTACATCAAGATATCAAAATTATAAAACAACAACTGGGATCTCATGAATTCCTATAGGATTAAAGATATCCATTCCTCAAAATGACTACCTACATGTGCGCTAACTAACAAATGCAAGAAACTAAACAAATTGCATTTGGAATGGCCTTGGAAAACTAGGCAAATAGATCCATGAAACTTTGAAACTACACATGGGGAATATTTTTCATATTTAGAAAGAAGGGACTTGAATTTAAGTCATCAATCACATGTCCTAAAATTTAAGACCTCAAAGTGGGCTACTTGAAACTCTTGATTAAGTACAAAGTGCAGATTTACTTAAAACCCCTTCAACTGGGCATATATGGAATGGGTCTAAACTGACTATGGGGATCTAAAAACTGAAACATAAGCTACTTGATATGCATTTAACATCTCCACAAGTTAGTAATTCATGAAACTCAACAAGGCTTAAAATATGCATTTACAAAGTAGGCATGTTCAAGTTTTTTCACACTTAAGCAAGAATGCAGATTGCAAGCTAGCTAGAAATGATACTTCACAAAACCACTTCAATCTCCAAACTAGGGACTGAGAATGATAAAATGAGCTAAAATAAAGGTAGGGACATACCTATCTCTTGATAAAGCATGAAAATTACAAGGTATTTGAATGCTTGAATGCCAAAAGAGAGAACCTCAACAAAATTACAAAGGGCCTCTCCAAAATTTTCAACAGTGGTAATATCAAGAATTTGAGAGTACCAACAAGAGGTTAAACCATTTAACCAAATATGGTTTAAGAGACCATGTAAAGTAAAAAATACTTTTAATTTTACTATTTCTCCCCTAGGAAAAGGACAAAATAGCTAGGCATCCCCTCTTGGAATCTTGTACTTTGAGGTGTTTGGACACTTGTTAGGGGTTATAAGGGTATCTATGACAATTGTGAAAAATGTCATAAGATTCTATGATGCTACAAGGAGACAAAGGTATACATGGTCATTAATGGATATGATCAAGACACACTACTACCAAAACACCACACACTACCATAGGTGCTAGGCACTCATAGGAAACTAGGATACATATGCAAACGTGTCATCACATATGTCTACCCTTGGGGCAATCTCACTAGACTCCAACCCCCAAGGATGATGAACTACAATTGATTTAGAACCTGAATGAAGAATCTATAATTTAAGATTACTGAGGAGTTGATGATTAGATATGCAAGATGATTAAATCAGTATTATGTTGTCATTGATGTCAACTAGCTTGACAATACTTATCTTGTAAGTTACTATACCGACACATCTGAAGAAAGGTGAAAGAGATGAAGAACATAAATATCTACATGAGGAAGATGTAAATGATAGATGAGGATAAGGAATACACTGAGTAACTTGTTGTTGATGAGTCTATGACTTGATAAAATTGACTGTATTATGTTGCATTCATCTATGATGAAGAATAGAGTTGAAAGACACAAATTAGTGTTGTCAATAAATAAAGCATTTTCATATACACTAATGAAATGTAGTGTATACCGAGTGCAATGTTAACCGAGCTTGTGTTCACTGACGCATTTCTTTGTTAACCAAGAAAAATAGAAAGGAATTAAATGATCAGTTTAGTCGATAAAGTGATGAGCTGTAAAGTGTATGAAATCGAGATAACAGATAAGGTTTCTTATGAAGATCAATGGCTAACATAAATCAAAAGGGATCTAATGGAGAAGATTAAAATGTGTTACTGACACATTAGCCGAGGAAGCTTAAAGTGACAAAATCTATGAATATGATTAAGCGGCAAAATCTGATGGAGGAAAAGAAAATGATTTACTCGTCTATATAAGAGACATTGGTTTCATTATTGAAACACAACCAGAAGAAGAAGATACTATAGAATTATCACGTGAAGAAGTTTTCATGCATTCTGATCATACTGGTTAATAAGAACCGAGCTGCAGAACAATTACTGAGCTATAGAGAGTAATTACCGATGGATAGTAACTTGATATAGTATTGAATCTGAAGTGTTATATTGATTAGAAATATTTGAATGAGTTGAACATTGATCTGTAAACTAAAAATTGAAGTTGTTTCAAGGAAAATCATCTATTGTTACATATTTAACCATTGTACACAGTCAAATATCTTAACCGAGTGGACTGTGAAAGTCTTTTGATGTTTCATTCATAGAGTGAACATTGTTATCCTGTCAACCCCAGAGTGACTGCTAGTTGGACGATAAATTCTAGTCTAAAATTCTCTAACAAGGTCACACCTAATAGTGTGTTTGTAACCTTTAATAGGGTTGGGTCTTCACCGACCTCACTTCAGAAGAGTGAACAATTTTGGGTTGCCAGTCCCAGGTGGTTTTTCCCTTCGTAGGGTTTCCACATTAAATCTCTTGTGTTATGTGTTGATTGTGATATTTGTTTGTTATCATACTTTGCATATTACATGTTAGATTTAATTGGTAACTATTTTAAAGTTTAGACTGAAAATCAGTAAAAACACAGTTAGTGAAATTATTTTATGTTTACCAAGTAGCAGAAGTAGTAGAATTGTTTTGGAATATACATTTTGAATTGTGGGACACTGGATAACTTATTCACTCCCCTCTCAGTTATTCTAACAATTGGTATCAGATCTATTGGTTTTTAGAACAGAGTTTTAAGGACTCGAGAAAAAAGGTCTCAAAATGTATAAGAGGGAAGTGCCAAAGCTGAACAAAGATAACTTAACAGTATGAAAAAGCTAGATGAAGTTGCACATATCTAGAATTAGGAATTCTGCACTAGAACTGATGGACAATGGCTACATTGAACCGCCCACTGGTCCCTTAACTCTTGATCAACTGAAGGGTAGGCATGAACACAATATTATGATGATGGAACTTGTTGCTACCTATACCAATGTCAAATTTGAAGACATCAAGGATTGTGATATAGCTAAGAAGATGTGGGACAAGTTGACTCTAATATATAATGGAGATGCAAATGTTAAGAGAGCCATAGTAGAAAGCCTAAGAGGTTGATTTGATGATATGAAGATGAAAGAAGGTGAAAAAATTGTGCAATATACAAATAGACTAAAAGAGGTAGTACATGCTATTAGAGCATCCAGTGGAGTTATTGACGATGAAACAATAATAAGAAAGATTCTCAGAACTTTGCAGCTAGTTTATGTGATCAGGATCTCTGCAATTCATGAAACAAGGGCTACATCTAACCTCACCCTTGACACTCTAATCGGTAAGCTTACAACCTTTGAATTGAATAAATTTGACAATAGTGTTGTACCTTCTGTTGAATCCACTTTCATGTCTTCTTTGAAGATTAGTAAGTCTAGTAGCAGGAATGATAAGAATAATGATAGTGATAGTAATACCGATGATGAACTTGATGAGCTTGAAGCTCTTATGGCCAGAAGATTACCCAAAGGTAAGGGAAGGTATAGAGGCAAGTTACCTTTAGCATTTTTTAATTGTAAATAAGTTGGCCACATTGCTGCTAGATGTCCTAATAAGAAAGATGATGATAGATCCAAAGACCGATCTGAAGGAAGCTATGGCAAAAGAGTCAACAGAGGCTACCAACACAAAAATAGAGACAACTGAGATAGCTATGACAAAGGGAAAAAGGTATGTTACATAGCTAAAGAATTTGAATTTGAATTTTACACTGATGATGATGTAGAAGTAGTATTTGTTTCTATGAAAGATGATTCAGAGGAAGAAGAGAAACATGAAGAAACATCACTGATCTCTAAAGTAAGAAGAAATGATACATGGATCATAAACAGTGGCTATACACATCATATGACTGGTGATATAGAGAAATTTGATCTACTTGATGAATATGATGGTGGATCTGTAAGAATGGGAAATGATGCACCTTGTATGGTGAGAGGTAAAGGTTCACTGATGATTAATGATAGAATAAAATGTGACAATGCATACTGGGTAGATGGACTGAACTAAAATTTGTTAAGTGTGGCACAACTGAATAACTTACACCACCGAATTTCTTTTGAGAGCGGAAAGGTAAGAATCTATGATGATGGAGGAAAACTTGTTGGAACCAGTACACAATCCAGAGGTAATCTATTTTATCTTGATATTGATCAGTCTTCTTGTTTATTAATGAAAGATGAAGATGCATGGTTGTGGCATAAGAGGTTATGTCATGTGAATTTTGATAACATGATCAAGATTAGTAAGAAGAAAAGAGTTAGAGGGTTTCCTAACTTGTCAAAACTGGATCATTCTATGTGCCATGAATGTCAGAAAGGTAAGATGACTAAGTCCAATTTTATAAGCAAAGACTACTCAACAAAGAAGATACTTGAGTTGGTTCATACTGACCTATGTGGTCCTATGAGAACTTAGAGCTATTATGGTGATAGATACTTTATTCTTTTTGTTGATGACTATACTAGACTGATGACTGTTATGTTCCTAAAAGAGAAATCTGAAGCTTTTAAGATGTTTAAATGGTATAAGGTGAAGGTAAAAAAAGAGACTGGAAAATAAATTAAATTTTTAAGATCTGATAGAGGAGGTGAATTTATCTTTGATGAATTTACTAATTTCTATAATGAGAATGGTATTAAGAGACAAGTCTCTGCACCAAGAACACCTCAATAGAATGGGATTGCTGAAAGAAGGAACATGTCAATCATTGACTACGCTAGAACACTAATGCTACAAAAGAATATTTCTCAGACACATTGGAGGGAAGCTGTCAGCACAATTGTATATGTTCTTAACTGAGTACAATTGAAGAAGGTCACCAATTGAACACCTTATGAGCTATGGTTTGGACACAAACCTACTGTAAGGTATTTCAGGATTTTCGAAAGCAAAGGTTTTTATCTAAAAGATGAGAGAAATGGGAAATTTGATTCTAAAGGTCATGAAGGAATATTCTTAGGATATTCTACTAAGAGTAAGGCATACAAATGTTTGAATAAGGTTACAAATAAGATGATTGAAAGTACTAATGTTCGTGTTGATGAGTTTGATGACAAGAAAATAGAAGAAATAAAGGAACCGAAAGACTATGGTAGATTCACATACATTGAACTTCCTGACTATCTAACGAAGTCACAACCTGTGATAACTAGTCAATAGGAAAATAACCCCAAGGGATAGGAAAGGGAAACTGACAAACAAGATGGTGCTACCGAGCAAGCACATGAACTTGAACAGGATGAACAAGAAAGAAGAAACTGAGTACTAGCTAGTTTTGTCAGAAGACATCATCTCGAGACACAAATTATTGGAAACAAACAAGCTTGAATGTAGACAAGAAGAAAAACAAGACAAGGTACATGTTTAGTTGTGAATTTGAACCAAAGAATGTGAAAGTTGCATTAGAAAATGAAGAATGGGTTAACGCAATGAAGGAGAAAATAGAACAAATAGAGAAAAACAAAACTTGGTCCTTATTACCCTGACCTAAAGATAAGAATGTTATCGATACTAAATGGATATTCATAAACAAACTGAATGAAAATGGTGAAGTGATAAGAAATAAAGCAAGATTGGTATGCAAGGGATATGCATAGGAAGAAGACATTGACTATGGTGAGACATTTGCACCTATTGCTAGATTGGAAGAAGTTAGAATGCTACTTGCATATGCTGCACACAAGAAATTTAAGGTTTATCAAATGGATGTGAAGTCAACATTTCTGAATGGTATACTTGAAGAAGAGGTCTACATAGAAAAAATTGAAGGATTCATTGATCCAGACAACAGAAACATGGTATGTAGATTACACAAAGCTTTATATGGTTTGAAGCTGTTAGAAAGTAAAATCCACCAAGATAACTGAGAGGGGAGGGGTTCAATCACTTATCTGATAATTATAAATTTTATTAACTTCAACAAAATTTAACCATGTAAGCAATATAATTACCAACCATAGAAAGATATTCATACACAATGACACAATAACACAATATATGTTGACTAGGGAACCTCTTGATCAAAGAGTAAACCCCAGTGGGAATGATGCCCACAAAAGATGTACTAATATGAACATTCCTTATGAAAGGATGGACTCTATTAGGAGTCTTATGAAATACATTCAGTACATATGAATCCCTATTAGGAGATTTTGAATCCCTGTTAAAAGATTCTAAACCTGTTAGGAGTTATGGAAGACAGAAGGACCCACTGCCCAAACAACTTCAATGGTAAGATCACTGAACACACTGTCCAACTAACCTTAAGATTATTTAGTAGAATAATATGAAATATGTTACCTCCTCACTATGCCAAACAACACTCACTGCTACACCAGATCTCAATTTTAGATCTTTGTACTTCGTATGTCTTCCTTCACAATTTCACTTTCACAACTTCATTGGCTCTTTTCTTCACTTCATGCCTACATTCACATTCAACCATACCATGCTTACATTACATACATATTAAAACAAGGAAAAACATTCCTTCCTTTATAACACACTCAAATAATTACAAATGAGTCAGCACACAATTACAAAATAAAAGTTTCCACACACTACATCAAAATTACACAAAACTGTCAGCTTCCAAATACAATAAATCTTCACTCATGCGACCTCAAATTTTGCACTATGAACCATGTCACTATCAATGTGTCTCAAAATTCCCTTTAACTGTGCAAAACTATATTCCATCTCGATTAGGAGATATCATGCGATTTCCACAAACTGCTACTCAAGAACACTGCCTAAATACTGCTTCCACCAAAATGCTCATAACTTTCATGAATAAATGAATTACTATCTATGCTCTTAACCATAGACATATAACATATCAAATAATATAACCTCAACATTACATAGCTCCAACTACAATATCCCATGTGCGCTAATCAAAACACTATCTACTTCTCTGCGAGTCTCCAGAAGATCACTGTGTTGACATCAATGACAATCAAAGTCATGAATGCAACAAAAAATGCTATAGAATGACTGCCAAGCATTCATTCCTAACAATCTCCCCCATTGGCATTGATGACAACATAGATGAAAAACATCCAATGTTCCAAAAATCGAATACTGCAACACTACTGCTCTGATAAACATTTTCAAGTCCACTTCATCAATCAAATCTTGCTTCATTTTCCTATTCAGTTCTCTCTAATAGATGGTACAATTGGTACAAATAGTTTTTCATGTATACTTCTCCCCCATTGACATCAATGACAAAAATTTCATCACTATGTCAACAACAACTCAATGTCAAAAGACAATATTCAAAAAATACATTCACAAGAGTCCTCATGAATCAGCTAATACTCCCCCATAGAGGAAGTACCAACATCCAATTCAGAAGAATGATAGGGCTCATATACCACTAGATAGATGCAACCAATTGTATCATTACTCAAAAGTAGGCTAGGGCATAACCCCAAGCATACCTCTCAGATACTTAAATGTATCCTTAGGCAAAGTCTTTGTAAATATGTCTACTATCTGTTCCTTTGTGCTTATGTACTCCAGTCTGACTTCTTTCTCAGCAACTTTCTCTCTTACAACATGGTACTTGATCTCTATATGCTTTGTCTTAGAATTTAATACAAGATTCTTAGACATACTAACTGTGCTGGTGTTGTCACAATGTATGACAACAGGCTCAACAAACTTAATTCCAATATCTTTCAGCATTTGCTTCATCCAAATTATCAAGTTACAATTGTTTGTTGCTGCTACATACTCTGCTTCTACTGTGCTCTGTGAAATACAATTCCAATTCTTTCTTAGCCAATAAACTAATCTTCCTCCAATAAAAAAGGCTCCACCGCTGGTGCTTTTATTATCATCAACACTGCCTCTCCAATTAGCATCTATATATGCACATAGGGTAAAATCATCAAATTGTTCATACCATAATCAATAGTCCATTGTGCCTCTTAAATATCTCAATATCCTCTTTACTGCTACATAATGTGATTCTCTAGGTTCAACTTGAAATCTTGCTACCATTCCAACTGAATGTGCTATATCTAGTCTTGTGTGTGTCAAGTACTGTAATCCTCTAATCATGGATCTGTATTTCTTCTGCTCAACTGTCGGTGTTTCATCTTTTCTAGATAGTTTGTGTCTTGTAACCATAGGTGTTCCAACTAGTTTACAATTCTCCATTCCAAATATTTTTATCAAATCATTCAAGTACTTTGTCTGACTTACAAAGATACCATCATTGTTCTGTGTTATATGTAATCCCAAAAAGTATTTCATCTCACCAATCATTACTCATTTCAAATTATGTCTTCATTTCATTAGAAAATTTGTCACTAGCTTCATCTTCTCCTCCAAAAATAATATCATCAACAAAAATAATTATAACCAACAAACTATTTTCAATTTCTTTTGTGTACAGATTGCTATCAGCTATTCCTTTAGTAAATCCCAATTTTAACAAATACTTATTCAGTCTTGCATACCAAGTTCTAGGTGCTTTCTTTAGTCCATATAATGCTTTCTTCAATTTACATACCATGTCTCCTTCTTTAGTCAAAGGAAAACCTTCAGGCTGCTCAATGTAGACTTCTTCTTCCAATTCACCATTCAGAAATGCGGACTTCACATCCATCTGATATACTTTGAATTTCTTAAAAGCTGCGTAGGCCAAAAATATTCTTACTGCTTCAAGTCTTGCTACTAGTGCAAAAGTTTCTTCATAGTCAATTCCTTCTTGCTGTGAGTATCCCTTACATACCAATCTTGCTTTGTTTCTTACTACTTCTCCTTGTTCATTCATCTTGTTTCTGAATACCCATTTAGTTCCAATCACATTCTTGTCTTTAGGTCTAGGAACCAATTCCCATGTCTTGTTCTTTTCAATCTGATCTAGTTCTTCTTTCATAGCATTAATCCAATGTTCATCTTCACAAGCTTCACTAGTAGATTTAGGTTCAATTTGAGAAATCAAACATAAATATACCTTATTCTGAGTCAGAACTCCTCTATCCAAACTTTCAATAACTTGTTCAATAGGATGGTGTCTTGATAAATACCTATTCGGTGTCATAGTCTCAGATCTTGCTTCAACTACAGATTCTTCTCTAGATTCCTCTCTGGTTTCTTCAGCATGACTCTCATTCAACAATTCACTATCAGTCTCATAGAATAACTCAGTTGTTTTAGTGTTAGGCTTAGGATGAGCTTCTTCATCAGATTCATAATCAAGCATTCTTTCATAAATTTTGAACTTCTCATCAACTTTAACATTTGCGCTCTCAAAAATAGTTTTAGTTCTCTTATTGTAACATCTATATGCTTTGATCTTCAAAGAATATCCAAGAAAAATTCCTTCATCACTTCTAGGATCAAACTTTCTAATATCATCATCTCGCTTTATATAACATTTGCATCCAAAAATTCTAAAATACTTAATTGAGGGTGCATGTCCAAACCATAATTCATAAGGTGTCTTATTTGTGTCTACTCTGATTTGTACTCTATTGATTGTATATACTGTTGTATTCACTGCTTCTCTCCAAAATCTCTTTGCCAAATCATTCTCAAATAACATAGCTCTTGCTGCTTCAGTCACTGATTTGTTTCTTCTTTCTGCAATACCATTTTGTTCAGGTGTTCTAGGGGCTAAAAACTATCTCTTAATACCATTCACTTCACAAAAAGTGTTAAACTCTCTAAAAGTAAATTATCCACCTCTATCAGATCTCAAACATTTAATCTTCATTCTAGATTCATTCTCAATTTTATTCTTAATGATCTTAAACTTATCAAATGCTTCAGATTTTTCTTTAAGAAATGCAATCCACATCATTCTTGTAAAATAATCAACAAGAATCATAAAATACCTTTCTCCATAGAATCCTCTAGTCCTGGTAGGACCGCTCAAGTCTGTATGAACAATCTCCAACTTCTCTGCTGATGTGAACTTCTTACTAGGAAATGAACTTCTCTTTTGCTTAGCCATCACACATTCTTTGCAAATCATGTTAGTAGGCTTCATAATTTTAGGCAAATCCCTTACTGCAAGTGTAGTACTCACTTTCACAATATTATCAAAGTTTATATGAAAAAACCTTCTATGCCATAACCAACTATCATCAATCTTAGTAATCAAACATGTCATCTCAGTAGGATTCAACTGAAATACATTACCTCTGGTTCTAGATCCAGTTCCAATTAGATTTCCATCTTTATCCTTTATCACACAAGTTTTCTCAGTAAACCAAACTTGATATCCCTTATCAACTAACTGTCCAACACTCAAAATATTATGTTTCAATCCATCCACAAAGTAAACATCATCAATATTAGTCTTTCCATCAAGAGTAACAAATCCTATACCTTTAATCAAACAAGGTGTATTGTTACCAACTCTAACAACTCCTCCATCATAATTGTTAAACTTTATGAACTTTTTCATGTCACCAGTCATATGATGTGAACAACCACTATCTATAATCCAATCATCTTTCTTTTGAACTTGGGAAACTAGGGCTTTTTCTTCCTTAACATCAGATTCAAGATTCTCTTCTTTAATTGCTACAAATCCTATTTCATCATTATTCTCAATATCACTTTCACTTAGAGTTCTTTCTATACTAGCTTCAAGATATTCATCATTAGCATAATAAAATTCCTTAGATCTTCTAGGCTTGAAATTATTTCTATACTTCTTAACTCTCTTAGGACATTTAGATGCAAAATGACCATATTCTTGACAAGTCCAACATTTAAAATTTTTCTTACCGTCTGGTTCTTTTTTGACAAGTAAGGCAATACCTTCTTCAATCTTCTTGTCTTCTTCATTTCTAGATCTGCTATTGCCAGCATAATCTCCACTCACACTAATGCTTCTTGACAAAGTAGGGCTAACAGTAAGAGCACTGAACGCTGTCTCCATTCTAGGTAAGTCTCCTGATAACCTCAGGTTCATTTCTACTGCTTCCAATCTTCCAAGAAGAGTCTATCTTGTAAAGTTCAAAGTACAAGGTATAACTTGTTCAATCATCTATTTTGTCTCCTTAAATATAGGATTTAATGTCCTAAAATTTTTCCATATCACTTCATTCTTTATCTTTGTTCCTCCACAAGATTTTATCCCTGCAACAATTTCTGACATTCTACCAATATAGATTCTAATAGATTCATCTTCCATCATTCTTATATCTTCAAATGAACATAACCAATTATGTAATCTAGCTTTCTTTGCATGTTCATCACCTTCAAAAGTAGAGTGTAAAGCTTTCCAAATTTCATGGAATTTTGTTAAACATTTTACCCGACTATATTCATTCTCCGGAAGTGCTGTCAAAAGTGCTTCTCTTGCAAGTATGTTACACATGAATAAATCTCTCTTATCATTAGAACATGTCTCCAGATTATCTTCTTCAATGATAGTCTTATCATTCTTTGTAATCAACCAATAACCTGGTCCTAAACACAATATATGTGTCTTCATCTTCTCTTTCTAGCTGTCAAAATTTACTCCATCAAACTTAGGGCTTTCTTTCCTAAAATTTTCCATCGATCTCCTTAAGCTGCTAAACTTTTCTTTCAAGGACTTGCCGCTCTGATACCAATTGTTAGAAAGTAAAGTCCACCAAGATAACTGAGAGGGGGGGGGGGGTGAATCAGTTATCTGATAATTATAACTTTTATCAAATTCAACAACATTTAACCATGTAAGCAATATAATTACCAACCATAGAAAGATATTCATACACAATGACACAATAACACAATATATGTTGACTAGGGAACCTCTTCATCAAAGAGTAAACCCCAGTGGGAATGATGCCCACAAAAGATGCCCTAATATGAATATTCCTTGTGAAAGGATGGACTCTATTAGGAGTCTTATGAAATAAATTCAGTACATATGAATCCTTGTTAGGAGATTTTGAATCCCTGTTAAAAGATTCTAACCCTTTTAGGAGTTATGGAAGACAGAAGGACCCACTGCCCAAACAACTTCAATGGTAAGATCACTGAACACACTGTCCAACTGACCTTAAGATTAGTCAGTAGAATAATATGACATATTTTACCTCCTCACTGTGCCAAACCACACTCACTGCTACACCAGATCTCAATTTCAGATCTTTGTACTTCGCATGTCTTCCTTCACAATTTTGCTTTCACAACTTCATTGGCTCTTTTCTTCACTTCATGCATACATTCACATTCAACCATACCATGCTTACATTACATACATATTACAACAAGGAAAAAAATTCCTTCCTTTATACCACACTCAGATAATTACAAATGAGTCAGCAGACAATTAAAAAATAAAAGTTTCCACATGCTACATCAAAATTATAGAAAATTGTCAGCTTCCATATACAATAAATCTTCACTCATGCGACCTCAAAGTTTGCACTATGAACCACGTCACTATCAATGTGTCTCAAACTTACCTTTAATTGCACAAAACTAGATTCCATCTTGATTAGGAGATATCATCCGATTTCCACAAACCGCTACTCAAGAACACTGCCTGAATACTGCTTCCACCAAAATGCTCATAACTTTCATGAATAAATGAATTACCATTTGTGCTCTTAACCATAGACATATAACATATCAAATAATATAACCTGAACATCGTATAGCTCCAACTATAATATCCCACATGTGCTAATCAAAACACTATCTGCTTCTCTACGAGTCTCCAAAAGATCACTGTGTTGTCATCAATGACAATCAAAGTCATGAATGCAAAAACAACTGCTACAGAATGAATGCCAAGAATTCATTCCTAATAGAAGCAAGCACCAAGAGCATGGTATGAAAGACTACATACTTACTTGTTAAGTATTGGATTTGTAAGAACTAGTGAGAATAGCAATTTGTACATGAAAGGTGATACTGATGACACTATTATTATTGCTAAAATTTTTGTTGATGATATTATTTTTGGAGGTGAAGATCATGTATGTAAATCTTTTTCTGATGACATGAGGAATGATTTTTAAATGTCTATGTTTGGAGAGATTAAATACTTTCTTAGATCACAAGTGATTCAACAAAGTGATGGGATATTCATCACACAGTCCAAGTACATAAAGGAAGTCTTGAAGACATTTGGCATGGACGATGCTAAACCTATGGGAACACCGATGGCTACTAGAAGTAAATTGATAAAGGAAGATGAAACTATAGAGGTAAACCAGACACTTTACTGATCCATGATTGGTAAGCTCATGTATGTAGTTCACAGTAGACTAGATATAACAGATGCTGTGGGAATTGTTGCTAGATATTTTGCTAATCCTAGAGAATCACAAATGATTACTACTAAAAGGATCTTAAGATATCTAAAAAAGATAGAGGATTATGGATTATGGTATCCTAAGGAAGGTAAGTTTGAGTTGAAGGTTTATACCGAAGCTGATTGGGCTAGAAATGTGGATGACAGAAAAATAACCACCGGAGGAGCATTTTTCTTTGGTGAAAGACTTGTAACCTGGACAAGTAAAAAGTAGGCTTGTATTTCTTAGTCTACAGCTGAAGTAGAGTATGTTGATGTTGCTACTAATTGCTCAAACATTGCATATATCAAGCAAGTGTTTGAAGGAATGAATGAGGTAATCACTGACCCGATGATCATATACTATGACAACACAAGTGCTATTAATATTTCAAAGAATCCAGTGATGCACTCTAAGACAAAGCATATATCAATTAAGTATCACTACTTAAGAGAAAAGGTGCAAGAGAAGCAAGTGAAGTTAAAATTTGTTACATGTAAAGAAAAACTTGCAGATATTTTTACAAAGCCTCTACCGAAGAACACATTTAAATTTTTGAGGACTAGACTTGGAGTCCATCCCCTGTCTATCAGTTACTAATGTGATCTGGATGTGGCATCAGCCAAATCTTATCAGAAGATCATTCATGTTGATGCAACATAGTTCACACTTTGGCTATTGTTCAAGGTTGTGATTAAGTTTGAAGAATTGAAATAGATTGGGATATCAGTATTGATGAAGGGTGCTCCCATTAATACCACAAACACATAACAAAAATAGAGAAATAACAACAATATGCAAGACCATAAAATTGGCTTCTTATTATCTCCACAAATGTGGAATTACAAACTTTCAAAATTACAATATGCAAAGCCACATGGGCATTCCCTTACAATATTCTATAGGACAAAGCCTCGAATCATTACCCAGATCTACTACCCAGAACTATTCCCCACTACCTAAGACAACACTACGGGCCTTCTTTATATAGGCAATTTCCACCACCCGAGAAGGTTCCAAAATTTTAGCCCATAGGGCCGACCAAACTTAGAATTATTTTATTTTTGAATTTATTACATCAAAGTCAGCTCAAAATAACTTTTGAAACCTGAACAAAATTTTGAAAGAAAATTATTTTCTTCCATTTCAGGTGGCTTGACTTTCGGAGACCATAAGTCATCACCAGTTGACCCAATTGACTATTATGACCCTAATTCAGAAAGGGTGTGAGGAGCTCTACGAAACTTGAATCAAGAAAGCTTCATTCAACCAAATTTTTGACCTCATCTGGGGCCTCTAAAGCCTTCAAAATTGAGTTCAAAGTTTCTGTACCCTGTTGCCAATACCAAAAATCTTCAATATTTTCAAAACTAGACCTGATCTAGCCATGAAACTTTACTGGCAGGCTGATACGACCAACTGGAAATCACTCCTTCCGCAAATGAACCATGAATTCATCTCCAACTTGAAATTCCTTATGCCTCCTTTTCTCATCTACCTTAGCCTTATACTATGCATTCATCTTAGTAATATGCTTCCTCACCTCCTCATGGATGTTCTTCAAATATTCTGCAAAATCCTCAGCTTCAGCACTACTTATTTCTCCTTTATCTATCTTTCTCAACTCAGATGCATTTTTGGGACTACTCCCATATACAATCTGGAATGGTGATTTACTAGTGCTCCTGTTGACAGAATTATTGTATGCAAATTATGCCTGTGGTAAAATCAAATCCCATCCTGTTGGCTTATCTCCAACCAAACATCTTAGCAAATTTTCCAAACTCCTATTCACCACCTCCGTTTATCCATTAGTCTGTGGATGATGTGATGAACCAAATTTCAAATCTATCTTCAGCTTCTTCCACAATGTTCACCAGAAATAGCCTACAAACTTGGTGTCTCGATTTGAAACTATGGTCTTTGGCAAACCATGTAGCCTCACTACTTCTCTGAAAAATAATTCTTCTATATGAACAACATCATTAGTCTTCTTGTAGGGAATGAAATGTGCCATCTTTGAAAATCTGTCAACCACCATAAAAATTGAATGATGTCCCCGTTGAGTCCTCAGTAATCCAAGAATAAAGTCCATACTAACATCCTCCCAAGGCTTCTCTGGTATAGGTAATGGCTAATATAACCCTGTATTCTGCTTCACTCCTTTCACCATCTGACATACTCTGCAACTCTCTACAAACTTCTTGACATCTTGCTACAACTGTGGTCAATAATAATTCTCACTAACCAAAGCAAAGGTTTTATCATGACCAAAATGTCCAGCCAATCCTCTGCTATGCTTCTCCTTGATGAGATTCTCCCTCATAGAACTTCTTAGAATGCACAACTGACTCCCTCTGAATAGCATATCTTCCTGAATGATGAAATCTAGCCACTTCATTTTGTCTAGAGTAATAGGTTCTTTACAAGCTTTCCAAGCTTCACCAAAATTAGGATCCTCTGGATACAAATTCTTGAGTTCCTTGAACCCAACCACCTCAATCTACATCTCTATCAGCAATAGTTGCCTTCTGCTAAGTGCATCTGCAACCCTGTTAGACTTTCCACTTCTGTGTTTCACAACAAATGTATAACTCTACAAAAACTCAACCCATTTCAAATGCCTTTGATTCAACTTTCCTTGACTATTCAAATATTGCAAAGCTTGATGATCAGTATACAAAAAAAACTCCTTAGGAAGTAGATAGTGTCTCCACTTCTTCAATGCCTAAACTATAACATAAAATTCTTGATTATAAATAGAATACTTTCTCTTGGCATAATTTAACTTCTCACTGAAATAAGCAACAAGTTTACCTTCTTGGCTCATAACAACTCCTATTGCAGTACCGCTAGCATCAAAGTCTACTTGAAACACCTTATTAAAATCTAGAAGTGCTAAAATAGGTTGTTCTGTAACTTTTTGTTTCAACAATTAAAAACTCTTTTTTGCCCCATTAGTCCACTTAAAGTCTTTTCTATCCCCTCTCATTGTTTCAGCCAAGGGACCACAAATATTGCTAAAATTTCTGATAAATTTTTTGTAAAAACAAGCTAGACCATGAAAAGGTCTTACCTCAGTAGCACTCCTTGGAGTAGGCCATTCAAGGATAGCCTGTACTTTCTCTGGGTCTATTTTTAGACCTTCTGCTAAAACTACAAATCCTAAATACACTAATTCCTTCTTCACAAAACTACACTTCTTTAAATTAATCAACAATTTCTCATCTCTCAACTTCTCAAACACCATACGAATATGCATCATATGTTCCTCCAATGTTTTGATAAAGATCAAAATATCATCTAGGTAAACAATGACAAACTTACCCAAAAATTCTTTCGGAACCTCGTTCATGAGTCGCATGAAAGTGCTTGGTGTGTTGGTTAGCCCAAAAGGCATGACTAACCAATGATATAGTCCTTCCTTTTTCTTGAAGGTAGTCTTCCAATCATCTCCTTCTCTGATCTGAATATGGTGATATCCACTCTCCAACTCTATCTTTGAGAAATACACAGCCCCACTCAAACAGTCCATAATATCATCTATTCGTGGCAATGGAAACCTATACTTGATTGTGATCTTGTTTATTGCTCTAGAATCTATACACATCCTCCATTCTCCATTATTCTTAGGTGCTAATACTACTGGTACAACACATGGACTTAGGCTCTCCCGAATCAATCCCTTCTATAACATCTCATGTACTTGTTTGTTCAACTCTTCACCTTTTACTGGTTTCATTTTGTGTGCTGCCTTGTTTGGAAAACTGGCTCCTGGAGTCAAATCCATCTGATGAATGATCTTCCTTACCAGTGGTAATCCATTAGGTACATTGTCAAATACAATATCCTGAAACTCATTCAACAAATCTACAACTTGTATAGGTACATCCTCTACTTCCTCTTTACCAGCTTTTGGAATTAAAGCAAAACACACATGCTCATGCCTCATACCATTTAAGAATTTTCTTCCATAAACAAAAGTTATTCTCACATTACCACATACCTTTTCTTCAGTCTCCTTCAATGGCTTTAGCTTATGTTGCACTCCATCCTTTTTTAGGGAATAGGTATTTGCACGACCATCATGTACAACACATCTATCAAACTACCACGGCCTACACAACAACATGTGACATGCATCCATAGGTATGATATCACATAGTACCTCATCATGGTACCCACCAATCTTGAACTTTACTAGGCATTGTTCACTGACCATGACCTTGTGGTCATCCTTCACCCAGGCAATCCAATATGGATGTGGGTGTTTCTATCTCTTGAGCTTTAACTTTGTCACCATCTCTTCTGACACCAAATTTTTAGTGCTTCCACTATCAATAATCACATCACAACATTTACCCTCACACTTGCATCTAGTGCGAAATAGGCTCCTCCTTTGTTTAGGTTCATTCTCACCACTCAGTAGGTCTCTTCTGTTAATCAACGTTTCTCCTCTTTCAGCATCTTTAGAATTTGATGATCTGGCATCTTCATCTACATGTGCAATTCTAGTTTGGCCTTCATTCCTCCTATCCATCCTTCCTTGGTGTTGAGGATATTGAAATTCCCTGTAACCTTCTTCTCCATAGTGAAAACATGTTCCACGAAAGCCTCCTCTCCCTGAACCTTGTCCTCTTCCTCTTCCTCTCTGATCTCTATTATTCTAATCTTGGACATGATTGGAATTGTTTCCTCTCTGATTTTGACTGCTACTGGCCTCATCCTTCTTTTTCAGATCTTCATTTCAGCCTCCATATGTCCGTCCACCAGATTGTCCACTGCGACCTCTTCCATTTTGTCTGTTCTCAAAGTTCTTGTTCAACTTTTCCTCTACTTTTAGGGAAAACTGGTATGCCTCTTCAATACTGTTCATTCGAACTAGATTCAGCTCCTCCTAAATACTTGGCCTCAACCCATTAAGGTAATAGGCAAATTTCTCCTTATCAGCTTCTGCATGGCCTATTTTGATGAGGATTCGATAGAACTCCTCTGTATACTCCTGAACAGATCATCCCGCTTGCTTCAAACTTTGCATTTTCTTCAGTAGGTCAAGCTCATAATCAATAGGGATGAACTGTTGCTTCAATTTATCCACCATCTGATCCCATTTTGTGATTTTATCCTTTCCTCTTCTATTTCGCTCCCATTGAATCTCTTGCCACCAGATCTTTGCATGACCTTACAGTCTGGCCTTCACAAATTTGACCCTATCAAGATCCTCAATATCTTCATACTCAAAATATTCTTCACATTCATTGATCCATTCGATCAATTCTTCTAGGTTAAGATTTCCAGAAAATTTTGAAACCTCGATCTTATGTCTTTTCTCGATCTTTGAAATGGCCCAAAAAAGTCTTTCTTCCTCCTAGTTCACAACTTCAACTTCTCCTTCTTCCTCTTCTTCTTCAACTTTATACTCGCTTTCATCTCTGACATTAAGATTCATTCCTCTATGAATCTCTTGTTGCAATACTTGCACTTGTCTCTAGAGTGCTCTAACCTCAGGTGTTACAACACCAGCTCTTCCACTACGTTCCCTTAGTGGAGGCATTTTCATGATGCGTGCTAAAACCCTAACCACGGTCCTGGTGCAAACTTCCTCACAGTCAGAGATTTATTTACACACTCAGGAACTCTTGCTTTGATACCACTTGATGAAGGGTGCTCCCCTAAATACCACAAACACATAACAAAAATAGAAAAATAAAAACAATACGCAAGAACATAAAATTGGCTTCTTATTATCTCCACAACTGTGGAATTACAAACTTTTAGAATTACAATATGTAAAGCCACATGGGCATTCCCTTACAATATTCTATAGGACAAAGCCTTGAATCATTACCCAGATCTACTACCCAGAACTATTCGCAACTACCTAAGACAACACTACAGGCCTTCTTTATATAGGCAATTTCCACCGCCTGAGAAGGTTCCAAAAATTTAGCCCACAGGGCCGACCAAACTTAGAATTATTTTATATTTCAATTTATTACATCAAAGTCAGCACAAAATAACTTTTGAATCCTGAACAAAAAATTTGAAGGAAAATTATTTTCTGCCATTTTAGGTGGCCCGACTTTTGGAGACCATAAGTCATCACCAGTTGACCCAATTGACTTTTATGACCCCAATTCAGAAAGGGCACGAGGAGCTCTACAATGCGTAAGTCAAGAAAGCTTCATTCAACCAAAGTTTTGACCTTATCCGGGGCCTCTAAAGCCTTCAAACCTGAGTTCAAAGTTTCTGTACATTGCTGCCAATACCGAAAATCTTCAATATTTTCAAAACTAGACCTGATCTAGCCATGAAACTTTACTGGCAGGTTGATATGACCAAAATGAACCTCCCCTTGTGAAATCAGAACATTCTGAGATCATACAGAAAACTTACTAAAAATAGCAAATTTAAAAAATAGTAGCTCTGCACAAGATAGCCCTTATTGAAAAGAAACCAGAAATATTTTTGGGTGATGCAAGATTGGTCTTACACCCAGGATGCTCCTGCATTAGACACCTGGGATAATTTGAGAAGTGACCCTATCATGACTCAAGTGTGAAGAGGAAAACCAAGATGGTTAACCTCCTCCCTTGTCAACCATGATGAATTTTCAACAGGTCATCCTTTCCACTTGACTAGACATTATTCATATGTCCTGTTCTTTTTGCTTCTACCAACATGACTATACAGTATGTCTTCAATCTCTTTGATATCTGAACTGGTTGCTGGAATACTCCACTATGCTCCTGTAACCTCATCTTCAACACCTCCTTCATGATACTCTGTCAGATCTGAAATATTAAATACTGGTGAAATATTCAGCTCAGTAGGCAACTTGACCTCATATGCATTTCTCGAATCATGCTTCTTTAGTATCTTGCATGGCCCAAACTTCTTCATTTTCAGCTTGTTATATGTACCAACTGGGAATTGCTCCTTTCAAAAATGAAGCATGACTTCATCTCCAACCTGAAATTCCTTATGCCTCATTTTCTCATCTGCCTTAGCCTTATACTGTGCATTGATCTGCCCAGGCTCATAGATCAAATAATAATCATAATGGAAAATAATTCTCAAATCGGTTCCTTACCACAATAGGAACATACTAGCTCTCAGATAACCATAACATCTCAAAGTACCCTCAAAAGATCAAATAACATATAAGCCTATTTCAGAAAACAAGGTCAATACTAAAAGATCAAAACAATATCCACTTGTATAAACTATGCAACAAATACACATATACGATACCAACAAAACCCAAGTCTCTGGTAACACTAATCCTTTAGCCAATTTAGGCTAACCATATCGACAAATATCAGGGCAATAACATCCATGCTAGCACATAACAACACTTTATTTAAAAATAATCAATTAACTATAACAAGTTAATTAATTTTCCAATATAATTTATTAATTAATTTAATCATACTTTATTCCAACAAAATATAATTAATTAATTAAGAATTTAAATTTAAAACCAACTATATTTATAAATAAAATACATTATAAATTAAATTAATTTACAATCTAAGGATATTACAAAATCTAAATATAACACACATGCACATGCACACGCACACATATATATAAATTAAATTTTATTAATCAATAATAGTAAATAATATATATATTAATAAATACAATTTAATAATATAAAAGTAATAAATATATTTTTTAATACTTTTTAAAAAAAAATTTAATATATCAAACCCTTTGGGGGGTATAGCCCAGCGCATGGGTTGCGGTCCCCAACGATATCACAATACTTGTGGTCACTATAGGTGCTTGCAGTGTACCATAGTGCGATACACGTGGGATGGTGGGGGGTGATGTCCCAACCACTCATCAAATTTTACATATCTTTTTAATAAAAGAATGTGCAAAAGCATATGCATTTTATTTTATTTTATTTTTTTCCCAAATATATATATTTATATGCATAAATATATGTGTATATTTAATATTTTTAAAATTTTATATTCTAAATAAAAGAACATGCAATTTTTATTTTTATTTTGAGATAAAAGTGGCAACCCATCATACTAATTTATTAAAAATGAGAACTGGTTCTAGAGCTCAAGGAGGAAAGAGCCAGTAAGAAAACCTCCTATTCCTGCTCCCATACAACATGAAAAAATAGACCAAGAGTCATAGCCTTGGAATCTCTGACAACATCAAAGAATAAGAGAGGAGGAGGATAAACTAACAACACACAAAAATCAGAAACTAGATTCAAAGGAGATTCCAAAGAAGAAGGTTGCTAATCAATTTATTGACCCGTATAATATTTCTAGCAAAAAGTCAAGAATATCGACATTGAGATGCTCTAAAAACAACTGCCATATAACATAAATATCCTACACAAAAGTGCATTGGAAAACATTCTTGCCTTGAGAGAGAGATAAATTTTACTTACACAAAAAATCCAATTCATTCACTCATCTATTCGTAGGGATACACTTCTAGATAATGTACAAACCTCATTGCTATCAAACAACTTAGAGCCTTGCGGCAACCCAACTCCAATGTTGACAAAAAAATCTACTAACTGATTGGCAACTTGGAAGCAATGATTGATTTTAAAATCTTAAAATATTGGCAAGAGTCTCCAAAGTTCACTCAAAACATAGTGGAGATCCCAATTAACCATCTTCTTCGAGGATAAAGTTGATGTAATAAGTTGAGATTCACATTCAATATGTATCCTTGATAATCTTATATTTAAAGAAAGCTTTACACCAATTTTAAGAGCTTGCACCACATCTTGATTATTGGATCCATTCGATAACATGAAAGAAAAAGCCTTAATTATATTGTACCGAGATGATTTCTAATCACTCCAACCCTTGAATGACCCATATTTCCTTTTGAGGTGCCATCAAAGCTTAGTTTATAAAAAGAGACTATTGGAGCCTCCCATTTCACTTGTCTATATGAACCTCCTTTATAAAATTTCTGCATACCAGCACACCCTTGAAGGGAAAGGAAATTAGACTCCATTTATTGAGAATAGAACAATTAGAGGAGGATAAAGTAGAAGACAAAAATTTTGTCCTTAGAGTAAATGCATTTACATTTTCAGAAATTGACCTTTCAATCTTATCACAAACTATATCAATCAAAGATACTTCCTTCCTAAAAATTCTTCTATTCCTATCCCACCATCTCCCCCAAATAATATAATAAGGCACAATCCTCCATATTTCAAAGAAAAAAGAGTCTGTATGGGGAAAAAACCATCCCATAAGGAGTTGAGAAAGAGAATTTGGCAAAGGCCCATTCCAACCAAGTCTATTTAAAACCTTCATCCAACACTCATGAGAAAAATCACATAAGACTAACAAGTGAATTGCATCCTCCCTTATCTTCTCACACAAGACACACATAAAACCATCAATAATATGTAAGCTTTGAAGCTTGTCAGAGGTTAGAGTCTATTTTGAATTTCCTACCAAAGGAAAGCTCCAGCCTTTGGAAGGACAACATCATGCCAGCAAAAAGAGGCTGCCCTTTTATGGATAACTTGTTGTCCACTAGTTAAAAACTGATAACCTTCCTTAACCATATACCGACCTGACTCACTCCTACCCTAAATCAATCTGTCACTATCATTTCTAAAGAAAAGAGACCTCTGATCCAATAACTTATGTAATTCATATTTTTCATTCTGTGGAATAGGCAAGCCGAATAGATCTTTTCATACCACATTATACACACCGTACACTGAAACATTGTATCTAACCTTTGAACTCCACAAGGGTTCCAAAATAGCTTGGGCACAATGGAATTTGTCATAAGAAGAGAGAAGAGGATGACCATTCCATGAATCTATCTAGAAGACGGCCTTGTCCCTAGAATTAAAAACCAACAAGAGATGTGGCAACAATACCTCTCTACTTTTAACTAAGAAGTTCAAGATTATTAATTCCTTAGGGGGATTTCTCATTGTGAAATTACATTTGAGCTCATCAAAATCTAAATAGTTTAACCTGATTAACCTTTCCCAAAGTTTTGATGGGTTCTCATAGAACTTCCATGCCAACTTAGCCCCCAAGGAAATTTTTCTCTCATGGATACTGTGCACCCAAACCCCACCCCCATCTTTTGGAATAAAAATTATGTCCCAAGAGATCAATGACAGTTTCTTCTTATTGTCTAAGTTTCCTTTCCAAATAAAATAATTAATACATTTCTTTATAGCCATGATAACTCCTTTAGGATCCAAAATAACTAACATCATATAATTGGGAATATAGCTAAGCACAAATTTAACAAGATCTTTCCAGCAAGAGAGTGTTGGAAACTGTAATTGAAACAATTGTTGTATTGTCATTGATGTCAAACCTTAACTGGTAAGACTGTTGCTACTTAGGAAAGTACTATATCTATTCGATTGTTGCTAAGGGGAAAGGCAAGGTTGGTAACAATAGTACCTAAGGAAAGGTTGCGTTATCTTGATACTACAAAGTGTACTTGACTATGTTGCACAATGATGAGACAATGTATTGTTTATACTAGTAAGACTGAAGA
Source organism: Chamaecyparis obtusa (assembly GCA_027943335.1). Taxonomy (NCBI): domain Eukaryota; kingdom Viridiplantae; phylum Streptophyta; class Pinopsida; order Cupressales; family Cupressaceae; genus Chamaecyparis; species Chamaecyparis obtusa. The sequence continues at coordinate 154,860 of BSBK01001979.1, forward strand.
CTAAATTGGTAGGCTTGATGGAGAAAAGAATGGAGAAATCATGTTTAAGTTGAGTAATGTTAGTGTCGACCAAGTCAATGTATGCCAAGAAAAATTCTAGTGTCGATCGAACAACAGTTAATTGCCGAGGAAGACAGTGTAAGCCGAGGAAACATTTTTAGTAATGACCGAGCTTTCTACATGAAGGCCGAGTAGTTGATCACAGTATTGACCAAGCATCAGCAATTTTATATTTGAAGAGAATTTAGTTTTGGATCCAACATTGTTGAATTCTTGGATTATGTAAAATGTGTTGACTTTATTTATTGATTGTTTGAATTCATTAAATGTATTGTAAAATGTTTTATTGTAAATCTTTAAGAGATTTGAGATGATTCTAGAAAAGGAGCCGAAGAACATGAAGTGGGTAGATTCAATGAATCTGACCTAACCCTAAGATCTATGAATGAGATTGAGTGGCATAAGATGAGTTAACCTAATTGAGGAAAGTATAAAGGGAACCTGAGCATTTGGATATGCAAGTGCATGGGTGAACAGAGAATGTTGGAAGATCAGTAAAGTTTTATTGACTGTATAAGTAGAAAAAGATGAAGGAGAATTGTGATGGTTGCTTGAAGAAAAGTTCCAAGTAGATCAGAGATGGAGATGGAAAAGTTTTAAAGTCAGTAAACAAGCATTAGTGTATGAAATTGGATCTGATATTTACAAAGTGAGTTGTATATTTTTCAGATAAATATTGCTGCTACTTTCTAACCATTGTAACAGTCAAAATCCTTTTAATAGAGGTTGACCTAACAATCATATGTTAAATCCTTTGAACAAGGTTGCATTCTAATGGAGTGTATGTAAGTCCTATGACTAGGCTCACTTTTGACAGGGTGATTGAAATCCTTTAACCGGGTCACACCTGATAGTGTGTATTGTAACCTTTGACAGGGTTGGCTTTTTACTGAGCTCACTTTAGAAGAGTGAAAATAATAGTAGCATGTTGGGTTTCCACTATAAATCCTAGTGTTAATACTTGTGTGAATGTTTTGGTTTGAACATTTCTATGTTTTACAAGTTAAGTTACAGCTGGGTAGTGAACTGCATTGTTATATGTTTCTATTATTGAATCAGTGATGGCTGAGTTTGTTTTGGTTATTGGATCTGATTTAAGGAAAAGTTTTTGAGATAATTTTATACATCAAGACTTGAGAACAACTGATTCACCCCCCCCCCTCTCTATTGTTCTAAATCATATTAACAATTAGTATTAGAGCTTTGTTGCTTATTATTAGTGTTGACAAAAATCAAATTTAAAGTGGCTTGAAGAAAATAATCAGGATGTATAAGGAGGTACCAAAGCTGAATAAGGAAAACTTCCTTGCATGGAAAAGCTTGATGAAGCTGCATTTGGCTAGTATTGGTGACTCTGCAAAGTATTACATTGAGAATAGCTATGTCTCACCTGTTACACCTTTGATTGCTGAAGAAATGAGAGCTAAACTAGAACATAATCAGGCAATGTTCGAAATTGCATCTGCCCTAAGCTATCCAGAATTTGAGGACATTAAGGATTACACAAATGCTAAGGATATGTGGGACACTCTTGCAAGAATCTATGGTGGTGACTTAAATGTCCTGAAAGAAAAGGCTGTGAGTCTTAGAGGTAAGTTTGATGAAATGATAATGCAAGAAGGTGAAAACATTGCACAATATTATGGTAGAATAAAAGAAGTTGTGAATGCTATTAGAGGAGAAAATGGGGCTATTGATGATGAAACTATAATTGGGAAAGTACTAAGAACCCTGCATCCTATATATGATATTAAGATCTCAACTATTCTGGAATCTAGATGCAACTCTGCTGATGTGCTTACTTTGGAAAGTTTGGTTGGTAAGTTGACTACTTTTTGAACTCTCTAACTATGATAATTTCACTGTTGGAAGCATTGGTAATGTTGAATCTACTTTCAAGTCACAACTAGTTCTGAACAAAACAAAGAAAGAAAAAGAAAGATGCATCAGTGAAAGTGAAAGTGAAATTGAAAGTGATAGTGACACTTCTGATGAAGAACTAGAAGATCTAGAAGCTCTTATGGCTAGAAGACTAAGAAGGGGAAAAGGAAAGTATAAAGGTAAACTCCCTATTATATGTTTTACATGTAATAAAGTTGGTCATATAGCTGCTAGATATCCTGACATGAAGGATAAAGATGATGAAATTAAAAGAAAACACAAAGACAAAAGAGATGACAGAAGCTACCGATGGAACAAAGACTACAAAGGAAAGGTAGGCAATCTTGTTACATTGCTGAAAAAGAAACTGACACTGATAGTGATGATTTTGAAATTAAGGTAGTCTATGTTGCAATGAAAGATGAATCTGATGAGGATGAGAAAACTGCATTGATATCCTATGTGAACAAGAATGATAAATGGATTATTGACAGTGGTTGTTCACATCACATGACTGGTGACAAAAATAAGTTTGAGACCTTACATCATTACAGAGGTAAAAGTGTAAAATTTGGTAATGATGCACCATGTCCTATTAGAGGAAAAGGTTTGATTAAACTGACTGATAAGATATCTTGTGAAAATGATATTGGGTTGAAGGTCTTAATTATAATCTGTTAAGTGTTTCTCAGCTTAACAAAACTAGTTACCGAGTGGAATTTCATCACAAGCAAGCTAAAATATTTAATGCTACTGGAGAACTAATTGGAAGTGGAGATCAGACTAGAGGTAATTTTTTCTATCTTGACTTATTTGAAGAAACATGTTTAATTGCACAACTTGATGATATTTGGTTATGGCATAAAAGGCTATGTCATGTTAACTTTGAAAATTTGGTAGAGATAAGTAAGAAGAAAAAGGTAAGAGGTCTACCTAGATTGAAGAAACCTAAGAATGTGATGTGCAAGGAATGCTAGTTAGGAAAAATGACAAAGTCAAGTTTTAAGAGAAAATCCTTTACTTCTGAAAACATTTAAGATTTGGTTCATATTGACATTTGTGGACCTATGGGTGTACAAAGTTACTGTGGTGCTAGATACTTTATCTTATTTGTTGATGATCATATTAGGATGATGCATGTAATGTTTCTAAAAGAAAAATATGAAGCTTTTCAATTGTTTAAGTGGTATTTGGATAAGGTTGAGAAGGAGACAGGAAGGAACCTGAAATGTCTTAGATCTAACTGAGGTGGAGAATTTACATCAAATGAATTTAATATGTTTTGTAATGATAGAGGAATTAAAAGACATATGTCTGCACCTAGAACACCTCCACAGAATGGTATAGCAGAAAGGAGAAACAGATCTATCTTGGATTGTGCAAGGACATTTTTGATTGAAAAGAATGTGGCATAAAAATACTGGAAAGAAGCTATAAGCACTGTTGTTTACACTCTTAACTAGGTATAGATCAAGAAAGGTACAAATCTGACACCCTATGAATTATGGCATGGGCATGCACTAAGTGTTAAATACTTTAGAATCTTTGGAAGTAAGTGTTATATATTAAAAGACACTAGGAATGGAAAGTTTGATGCTAAGAGTGATGAAGGCATATTGCTAGGATATTCCTCAAAAAGTAAATCTTATAAGTGTTTGAACTCTAACACTAACAAAATTCTAGAAAGTGTGAATGTCAAAATTGATGAGTATGCAGAAAGAAATGAAGCTGACAGCAAAAGAGAACTAGAAGATTATAGATCTTTTGTGTACATTGAGGAAGAAGAAGAGGCAAATAACAGACTTACATCTGATGCTGAGTCTTAGGTAAGCAATGTCGAGCAACAGACAGATGTTGCCGAACATCAGGAAAACAGTGTCAAAAGAGAACAAGAATATGCCAAGCTACAAGAAAATGTTGTTGAGTATCAGGTAGAGGTTGCCAAGCATTCATAAGTTGAATCTGACAATCTTGTTGGGGAACATGATGAAATAGAGGAAAGAGGAGCTGAACCTATTTTTGAAAAATATGTAAGAATAAATCACAAACCTGAATAGATAATTGGAGACAAAAATACTTGAATTCTAACTAGAAGTAAGACTAAGGATCCAACATGCCTACTATGTGAATTTGAACCCAAGTCAACTAAAGAGGCATTGGAGAATGAAGACTAGATACAAGCAATGAATGAAGAGATTGACCAGATTGAGAAGAATGATACTTGGACTTTGGTACCGAGACCTAAAAACAAAAATGTTATAGGAAAAAAGTGGGTGTTTCAGAATAAGATGAATGAAAATGGTGAAATCACTAGGAACAAAGCTAGGCTAGTATGCAAAGGCTATGCACAAGAACAAGGAATAGATTATGGGGAGACATTTTCCCTTGTAGCTAGATTGGAAGGAGTAAGAACTCTTCTTGCATATGTTGCTTATAAAGATTTCAAAGTATATCAAATGGATGTCAAGTTTGCATTTTTGAATGGTATACTAGAAGAAGAAGTTTACATAGAATAGCTAGAAGGTTTTATTGATCCAAACATAAGACACATGGTGTGAAAACTGAACAAAGCACTATATGGATTGAAACAGGCTCCCAGAACATGGTATGAGAGGTTGCACAACTACTTGATATAGATTGGATTTTCAAGAAAAAATCACACAAGCAATCTGTACATGAAAGATGAAGAAGGTAAAGGTATCTTGTTGGCAAAAATTTTTGTGAATGACATTATTTTTGGTGGACAAAATGCATTGTGTAAAAGATTTTCAAATGAAATGCAAACTGAATTTGAAATGAGTATGTTTGGTGAGATCAAATTCTTTGTTGGTTTACAAGTATATCAGAGGAAGAATGGAATTTTCATTACACAGTCTAAGTATGTTAATGAAATACTAAAAAATTTTGGGATGGAAGATGCTAAACCAGTGGGAACTCCTATGGTTACTGGACAAAAGTTATCTAAGAATGATGATGCTGTAGAAGTGAATCATACTTTGTACAGATCCATGATTGGAAAATTACAGTATGTTGTACATAGTAGACCAGATATTTCAAAGTGTACTTGACTATGTTGCACAATGATGAGATGATGTATTGTTTATACTAGTTAGACTGAAGACTAAACTAGTAGGCTTGACCAAGAAAAGAATGGAGAAATCATGTTTAAGCCGAGTAATGTTAGTGTCGATCGAGTCAATGTATGCCGAGTGAAATTATAGTTTCGACCAAACAACAGTTAATTGCCGAGGAAGACAGTGTAAGCCAAGGAAATATTTTTAGTAATGACCGAGCTTTCTACATGAAGACCAAGTAGTTGATCACAGTATTGACCGAGCATCAGTAATTTTATATTTTAAGAGAATTTAGTTTTGGAGCCGACATTGTTGAATTCTTGGATTATGTAAAATGTGTTGACTTTATTTATTGATTGTTTGAAAGCATTAAATGTATTGTAAAACATTTTATTGTAAATCTTTAAGAGATTTGAGATGATTCTAGAAAAGGAGATGAAGAACATGAAGTGGGTATTCAATGAATCTGACCTAACCCTAAGATCTATGAATGAGATTGAGTGGCATAAGATGAGTTAAACTAATTGAGGAAAGTATAAAGGGAACCTGAGCATTTGGTTATGCAAGTGCATGGGTGAATAGAGAATGCTAGAAGATTAGTAAAGTTTTATTGACTGTATAAGTAGAAAAGGCTGAAGGAGAATTGTGATGGTTGCTTGAAGAAAAAATTTGAGTAGATCAGAGATGGAGATGAAAAAGTTTTAAAGTCAGTAAACCAGCATTAGTGTATGGAATCGGATCTGATATTTACAAAGTGAGTTGTATATTTTTCAGATAAATATTGTTGCTACTTTCTAACCATTGTAACAGTCAAAATCCTTTTAACAGAGGTTGACCTAACAGTCATATGTTAAATCCTTTGAACAAGGTTGCATTCTAATGGAGTGTATGTAAGTCCTATGACTAGGCTCACTTTTGACAGGGTGATTGAAATCCTTTAACCGGGTCACACCCGATAGTGTGTATTGTAACCTTTGACAGAGTTGGCTTTTTATCGAGCTCACTTTAGAAGAGTGAAAATAATAGTAGCATGTTACAAAGTGGTTTTTCCCAAATTGGGTTTCCACTATAAATCCTGGTGTTAATACTTATGTGAATGTTTTGGTTTGAACATTTCTATGTTTTACAAGTTAAGTTACAACTGGGTAGTGAACTGCATTGTTATATGTTTCTATTATTGAATCAGTGATGACCGAGTTTGTTTTGGTTATTGGATCTGATTTAAGGAAAAGTTTTTGATATTTTTTTATACATCAGGACCTGAGAACAACTGATTCATCCCCCCCTCTCTATTCTTCTAAATCATATTAACAGAGAGATCCAACCAACCTTCCAAGATGCAATCCTATCCTTAATGGATTGAAGAATATTAATCCAATGCGTAACCTTGTTGTCACCCTGAAAGAATAGGATACCCAAATACTTGCAAGGAGTCTCAGCCATAGAAAATCCCAAACACCTCTAAATTTCCCTCCTTACATTAGATTTCATATTGAAGAAAAAAATCTTGGATTTATTAGGATTCAATTTCTTCACTGACACCTAACAATATTCATTTAAGGTTTCCTTAATAATCATAGCTTCTCTCAAAGAACCCTTTCCAAACAAAAGAGAGTCATTCATAAACAAGTTATGAGTCATTGAGATCTTGAAATAATGAATTTTGACTCCCTCCCATAGAACAAGTTCCTATTTGAATCAACTATTGAAATACTCATCCCTACTCATCAACCTACTTATCCCTTCTACCAATAAAATAAAAAGAAAAGGGGGATAGAGAGTCCCCTTACCTCACACCTTGGGAAGAAGAAAAGAAACCACATGAAGAACCATTAATCAAAACTAAAAAAATTTCTCCTGAAATGCATGCCATTACCCATTTGATCCTTTTCCTATGAAAACCAAACTTCTCCAAAATTTGCCTTAAGAGAATCCAACTAACCCTATCAAATGCCTTAATCATATCCAACTTCAGAACCACTATCGGAGAACCATCGGTCTTTATGGAATGGAGGACCTCATGAGAAACCAACACACCCTCCATTATTTCTCTACCTAGGAAAAAACCCGCTTGCTATTCTAAAATGATTTGAGGGAGAAGATTAGCCAATCTCAAAGAAATAGTTTCTGTGAATATTTGGTAAATGGTATTACAGAGGAAAATTGGTATGAAATCTATTAAAGTATTAGGTTGATCACACTTGGGAATGAGCATGATGAAGGATGTATTGAATGTTTTCAACATATTTCCATAAATTCTAGACTCCTTAACTACCAATAAGCTATCATTCCACCAAAATTCCCAATATTTTTGAAAAAAAGGGGGTAAGACCATTAGAACCTGGGGCCTTATAAAAATCCATTGATAAAACAACCTTCTTGATCTCTTCCAATGAAAAGGGCCTTATTAGTCTTACATTCTAATAATATGAAATTAACTTCGTGATACATTCCAACATTGAGGAACCATCATACGTCACTTGATCTAGTGTGAGATGGTTCTGGAGAAAACCAACTACCTGATTTTGGATGTCCTCTTCTTCCATAAGAATCTTTCCAGTTATATCCTTAATCTAGAATATCACATTACAATGCCTCTTATCTTGGTTGAGGCATGAAAGAAGCTGGTATTTCTATCACCCTCTAGCATCCATATCTTCCTCTATCTTTTCCTCCAATATATCTCCACCCTCATAAGAATCATTTCTAGCTTACTCTTTAACTCCTTTTAAATGTCATAAACCTCTGATGTAAGTCCATTAGCAATAATGTACTTATTCCATTGTTGAAGCTGAGACTGAATCTGATCCTTTTCCTCAAAAATGTTACCAAAGGTTGACTTATTCAATTCCTTTATACTCACTTTCATATGGAACAATTTTTTTAAGAGCTGAAACATTCTGGACCCTTCTAAAAAAGGACGCTCTCTCCACCATTAAAAAAAAAAGACAAAAATTTCTTGTCCATGAACCACATACGTTTGATCTTAAAGTATGACTTTGGTTTAAAGCCTTTTCTACCCACTAAAAGATCTAAATTAATCAGAAAATGATCTGAGTTGGTGAAGGGGAGAGTAGAAGACAAACAAAAACCATGGGCCAAAACCCAATAAGGATTCAAAAGAAACCTATCCAACCTAACACCCACATGATGAACACCCTTTCTCCTATCAGACCAAGTAATTTTTCTGGTTGGAACACAATCCAATAAAGCTTAGCTTCAATAAATTCCTTAAAATCTTGTGTCACCCTCAAAGATGGCTCCATACCTCCAACTTTATTTAGTGCTGCCAGCGTAGCATTGAAATCCCCTCCCACAATCACCTTTACTTATCCCACCTCTCAAATTACTTCAGACAAAAGACCCCGCACTCTGAATTTTCCCACTTCCAAGATAGAACCATATACATTTACATACAATATAAAATTTAAATAAGCTATATGTTTATATTTATATTTTTTACATGAAAATTTCTAAAAATAAAAACTATTTTCTTTATGCCTTCAAAACACCAAGGAATTTCATATTCGAAAATAAAATGAGGATAAAACCTTTAAAAGAAATCCTAATCAAATTTTCCTTCCAAACAAATTTCTCTAAACAATCTTGATTATCCCGAATACAATTTTCACAAACACTCAACATTTACATACTGGATCTAAATAGACACGAAGAAGACACAGATTTAATTGGAAAACTTAAAAGATTTTAAAACCTCACCTTAAATTAGTGAATGAATTCAAAATAGAAAGAAGACCATATTTTCAACCCAAAAGCTCCAAAGCTTTAAAACAATTATTTAATCCCCCCAAACTTCCAGAAAATCTCTTGCAACCTGATTGAATAATCCTAAAATGACCTCCTAGATCTATAATATAGAAAACCTAGAAGGCTAGGGTTTTGAAAAGTGCAACCCTAATTAAGAATAAAAACTCAATTTTACAAATTAATAACATCATTTTATTTAATAAATATAATTAATACTTAATAATTAAATAACCATATATTAATATTTTAGCTATTAATTAAATAACCATATATTAATATTTTAGCATTGTATACTTATTTAACATTTAATAATTATCCTTAATTAATCTCTTTTAACCAACACATGACACAAATGTAACAATGACCTATATGAAATATTGCAAATAGAAAACCGACTAAAATGAAATGAAAAAATCACAAGCATACTCCAATAGGGTTCATGAATTTACATCACCTTCATGAATTCAAATAGGATATTCAATCATATACTTGTCCTCTCAAAAGATATAATGTAGGTCTAGAATAAGGTTTTAGGCCTGAATGCTACCTTCCCTCTTTTATTATTGAGATATATGTAAGGGAACCCTCACTCTTACCAATTCAGGGAAGATGATGTACGATACCTACAATCCTACATCAAAAGGCCAAACATGTACACTCACAAACATAGGCAATGGTAGGGATATGTACATCATGTGGATCTTGCAAGAAAGTATTTATGACTTCATCCCTCACCACATAGACACATAAACTAGAAATATAAAACATACACATAATCCATGTAAATGTATATATGGGGTTACTAGGTAAGTAAATCCTTAAATATACATAACATCATAATATGAATATAATCATCATCATCAATTTAAAAAATGATATAACACAATATTCAATATCTCATAATATATGAAATCATGAAGTAATTCCATACATTCAAGTATCACTAGATATAATTGAAGAAACCAATGCACACATGAAAAGTGGCCTAAAAGGGTTTGGCATCATAAACTGAAATAGAAAACTATGGGTGGGTATTACATTCTATGCAAGGTAGGGTCAAGAAGGACCAAGCAATGACACACCCTAATGATCCAGCCTACTAAAAAACATGCGGAAGTAAACAACAACATAGAGAGAGAGAACACAAGATCTTTCATTAATTTTTATCAAATAGAATCATACATTTCGGGCTGTAAGGCCTTCCCGATTATCACCAGATATTACAATGAAATACAAAAGTCCTCAAACATGCGAGGATCTACCAACAATGTCAAATCTAATATCTTATACCTTCGATCTTCTATTAGACTTGACTCGCTAAACTCTAACCAAACAACTACATTTATACAAGAGGCTACCGAACTAAGTCGGCCTTCAGATCCACAATCAATAAAAGAAATTTTCAGATTTGGGACGACATGCTTCCCAATGATTGATATCAACATTAAATCTGTGACCCATAATCAATGCACAAGTCAGCCTCAACAGAAACTTAAAATAAACTACTTGGTAAGAAAGGATGACTGAGCAACAGACAAGCATTGCTGAGTGCTAGTGAAACAACCGACCACCCAGGAGATAACCGACCATCCTCGGTAACCAAAGAAAACTGACCAACTACCAACCAACTCAGTCAAAGAAGGAACTGAGCAACACAAACAAACTCCAAAATGTTTTTGGTGACACAGGATTGCCAAGGACCCACGATGCTCCTGCATCAGACACTTGGGGTTATTTTGAAATGATTCTTCGAATAGGCCTTATAGCCCAACATGTATGATTCTATTTGATGAAGATGATGTGGAAATAATTGCTCTGATACCACCTGACACAAGGCAAGGTCAAGAGGGGCCAAGCAATGGTGCACCCTAATGATCCAGCCTGCTCAACAACATGCAGAAGCAAACAACAATAGAGAGAGAGAGAGAATGCAAGATCTTTCATTAATTTTCATCAAATAGAATCATACATACTAGGCTGTAAGGCCTTCCTCATTATGACCAAATATTACAATGAAATACAGAAGTCCTCAAACATGCAAGGATCTACCAACAATCTCAAATATGATATCTTCTACCTTCGATCTTCTATTAGAACTAACTTCCTAAAATCTAACCAAACAAATACATTTATACAAGAGGCTACCAAACTAAGTCAACCTTCATATCCACAATCAACAGAAGAAATAGTCAGATATGGGACCACATGCTTCCCAATGATTGATATCATCATTAAATTTGTGACCCATAATTAATGCACAAGTCGGCCTCAACAAAAACTCAAAATAAACTACTCAGTAAGCAAGGATGATCGAGAAATAGACAAGCATCACTGAGTGCCAGTGAAACAACCGACCACCCATAGATAACCGACCATCCTTGGTAACCAAAGGAAACCAACCAACTAGCGACCAACTCGGTCAAAGAAGGAATCGAGCAACACAGACAAACTCCAAAATGTTTTTGGTGACACAGGATTGCCAAGGACCGGAGATGCTCCTGCATCACATTCCCTTTCTATTTTAATAGTCTCTTTCTCCATTCAAAATATTCATCACTACTCCTTTCTTCCACTTTCTAATGGCATATTTTGTAGAAAATAAATGTTCCCAATATTTATTTTCACTTAACTCTTACTAAATTTTATTTCCTCCACTTGACATTACAATTTTTTCATTTTATTTCACTTAACTCATCTTGTCAAGTGATTGTATCCATCAATTGCCTTTAGTCCACAATTGATCTCATACATCGAATCAACTTTAAATGCCTATAAATTGTGATAAATTCCCTCATTCAAACAAACTATGACTCTTTGAGTTTTGTTAGAATGCTATCACTGTCATATTCTTATTAGATTATGAGTTATCATTAGTGTCACACATATATTCGGTAAAGGAAGAAAACATGCCATTCAGTCAACACACTAAGTATAGTAACTTAGTAGAGCACAAGGTAGAATGGCAAGGTAATTGAGCACAGTCTTGACTAAGCACATACACTGAGCTAGATGATTAGCAAGCACCAAGTACAATTATAACTAAGCATTCATATTTACCAAGCAACAATATTTTACCTAGACAAGAATGCGGTATTGGTGCATGAGCACCTTAGGGTCTTCATGTGATCCTAGTCATTTTGGCTTGTAGGTGGTTCTAGCCAACCACTAGGGTAATAAGGACTAATGATAAAGTCCCAAGTGGGGTGTGATGTATGTTGGTAGGTAAGAGTCTTTAAGGTTTTGTCTTTGGTTTGATTCAGTAGGTTCTAGTGCTTAAGTCCTAGAAGAGTCAACGTTGGTAAAAATTTGGCCAAGAACCCAAATTGAAGGAAAAGTTGTTATTTAGGGGTTTTTAAGTGTTTTGTGATCCAATAGAGTTGATTTGGGTCAAATTGAGCAAATGAGAGTAGTTGGAAGACAAAATGACAAAAGTCGTAAAAGTTGCTCATGACAACTTTGCAAAGTTGTCATGACAACATTCCTAAAAGTTGCATTTAGTGTGAAATGGGTCTAAATCCCAACCTTAGGGTCTGATAACTTGGATGGAATATTTAAGTTCAAACAAACCCTAATCCCAAAGTTGGTTGTCAGACTATATAGATTGAGCATCCAGGAGCACCAAATTCTATGTGAGAGAACTAGTTTTGAGCCATCATCCAACCTTAATAGATTGATTGGGCTACTATAATGCATTGAATTTTTAGTGTTTTCTATGTAATGAAATTTTGTAAAATAATTTTGGTAGGTTGAATAATTTCTTTTTTGTTTTGTAAATTCTTTAAGTTTTCTTGGTTCACTATCCTGAACAGTGCCAACTATGTAAATATGGCTCCTTCTTAAGTTCCCAAGGTTGAATCACCATAGACACTTGGTATCAAGGAGGGAACATTGTAAGTAGTGTAAATATATTCTTAGGGTTATTTTTATGTAGGGGAGCCATTATTACAAGCATGCCCTAAGTGAGTACAAATGTATCCGACTAGGAGATTGCACTGTTGCAGAGGCAAGAAGCCTAGTTTAATAGATTGATTTGTGCCAATCAAGAGTGGAAGAGTGTAGGGGAATGTTTTAAGACCATGCATATGTGAGGAGAGAGGAAGGGGATTCCATTAAATAATGTATTGAAAGAAAATAAGACAAACCAGTCTACATGCCCTAGAAACCCTTAAAAATAAGGGTTTGTTGAAAGTCCTATGTACAGACACTTTGGGGACTTAAGACCTAGAAAATATTGAAGCATAAAAAGTCCTTAGGAAGAAACCTTAATCACTTTGGAGGGTTGTTAAGATAAATTTGGAGTAAGTCCAAGATCCCAAGTTTCTAGGAGGCCTAATTGGGCTAAAAAGGCTACAAGGCCTTGAAACTAGGAAAGCATGAACTCGATGGAAAATATTTGAAGGAATCCATCAAAATGGGTCATAATGGATGGAAAATGAAGGGGGAATAGAGGAAACACCTATTCCAATTACTAAGAACATTTTGGAGCATAGTTTCTTTGGTTGAGCCTATGGTGATTCAGTGGAGTTGAGAAGGAATTGAAGAGTGTTTGAAGTTGGTGGAGAGATTTTGAGGGAATAGATAACCATAGGAGAGTTCTCTGATTAGGGTAGAGATAGGTACCCTAGGAATATCCAAGAGAAGGTCTTGAGAGGAGAAATAAATCTCTAAAGAAGGAAATATCCCCATCAAAGTGCTATCAGAGCCATTGAAAGGCTTGGGAAGTGCATTGTGTATGTCAGAGATTAGCGAGTCCATTGGAGACAACACCATGGCGACCAATGCTGAATTGGAAAGAGAAGTGGTCAAGAAAAAGGGGACAAACAAGGTTCTTGAAGATTGTAGAAGCTCTGAAGGATAACCTTGAAGAAGTTGCAGAAGCAGCTGATAAGATGAAAGAAAAGTTCGAAGTTGAAGATGATAAAGGAAAAGTAGTGGATGAGAATGACTACATTCCTAAACCAGTTCCTCCAATGCAGGAAGAACTATTCCTTAAAGCTATTAAGGCATTGGGAGGAAAATCACTTAAGAGGATACTCCTTTTCACCAAAAAGATGGACTCAGAGTTATTCATGGAGTGGACTGAAGGGATGCAGAATCATTTTGAGTGTGAAGGTGTCTCAGAGGCACAAAAGGTGAAGGTTGCCAAGGCTAGACTTAGGGGACTAGCTTTAACATGGAGGAAGTTCCTCCAAGAAGAGAGAGAAAGAGAGGGGAATAGACCAATAGTAAATTGGAGGGCTATGGTAACAAAGATTAAGGATAACTACCTACTAGAGGATCATGAGATCCAAATGCAAAAGAATAGACAAAGTTTGAGAAACAAAGAAATGGATGTGGCCTCTTACACCGAGGAGTTTAAAAAATGTTTAAGGTCTAAAGTCCAAGAAGAATAAAGTATTTGAGTGGCTAGATATTTAGGTGGTTTAAGATGGAGCATCTAAGAGGAGATTAGTTTGTGGACTCCTACTACTATTCACAAGTGCTTCCAATTGGTAGTTAAAGTGGAAGAGAGAAACAAGAAGAAATGAGACTCTACTTCTAGGAGTAGGGGAAGAGGAAGAGACTACAGAGGTGGACATAGGGGAGGTTCTAGTGGTAGAAGCAATGAAACCAGGGATCAAGGAGACTCCAAACTAATTGAACAAACCAGTGAACCAAGAAATAGGGGCAAATATGGTAGGGGAATAAGTTTTTATAGTGGTGATAGAGGTAGGACTGATGGTTTTGGGAGAAGCTCATATTTTGCTTCAATGAAATGCTATAATTGTGGATAGTTGGGTCACCTTGCTTACAGGTGTCCAGATAAACCATCATCTTCACAAGCAGAGAAAAATATTGGATATGTACAAGAGGAAGAAGATTTCACTAAACATTGTGAGGTAAGTCTTGATTTGGAGAAGGGAGAAATCCTAATGCTTAGGAGGATCTTGATCAAAGAACCTAAGAAGGATGCAAACAAACAAAGGAGAGCACTCTTTAGAGTCAAGTGTAAAATTCATAGAAAAGTGTGTAGGGTCATAATAGACTTAGGGTCCACTGATACTATGATCTTAGAGGAGGCAATGCAAAAGTTGAAACTAATTAAGATACCCCATGCTTACCCTTACAAAGTGACTTGGTTGAACAAAGGGCATAATATACTGGTTAGTGAACATGTGTGGGTTGAATTCACTATTGGAAAGTATCAATATAAGATACTTTTGGTGTTCTACCAATGGATGCTTTCCATCTACTACTTGGAAGACCATGACAGTATGACAAAGAAGCAGCCTACCATGGCAAGGAGAATAAGGACTTATTCAAGAAGAATAGAGTCACTTATAAGATACAGTCTTTGATAGAGGAAGATATAGTGCAGAAGATAGACTCCAATATACTCCTAATGAGTGGAAAAGAATTATTACATGACATGAAACTAGAAGAAGGGGTTAGCTATGTAGTCTTGATGAAGCCTAAGGAGGAAGAGTCACCTAAACAAGCCGCTATGCCTTCAGAAATTAGTCAACTTCTAGACCAGTATAAAACATTATTTGTGATGGAAAACCAACCAGCTTACCTCTATAAAGAGCCATCAATCATTAGATTAACTTTGTGCTAGGGGCATCTTTTCCTAATAAGGCTTCTTACAAAATGACACCAGAGAAAAACAAGGAGATTGCAAGGAAAGTGTAGGAGCTATTGGATCAATGCTTGATCAGAAAAAGTATAAGCTTGTGGTGTACCAGTTTTCCTAGCACCTAAGAAAGGAGGAACATGGAGGATGTGCATTGACTCAAAAGCCATAAATAGGATAACTAGTAGGTATAGGTTACCTATCCCTAGGATAAAATACCTAATGGATTTTTCAGGGGGTGCCAAATACTATTCTAAGATTGATCTTAAGAGTGGGTACTATAAAATTAGAATGAAAGAGGGGGATGAGTGGAAATCTACCTTACAAACCAAAGAGGGTCTCTATGAGTGGCTAGTAATGCCATTTGGCCTCACAAATGCACCTAGCACCTTCATGAGGGTTATGAATGAGGTCTTAAAGGACTATATAGGTGTGTTTATAGTAGTGTACCTAGATGAAATCTTAGTTTTTAGCAAGAAAAAGGAAGAACATATGAAGCATCTAGAGATTTTTCTAAGGAGACTACAAGAAGAGAAGTTAACCACTAACCTTGAGAAGAGTGAGTTCATGAAACAAGATCTTGTATACTTAGGTTTTATAGTTTCAAAAGGGGATCTCAAAATGGACAAAAGTAAGATGGAAGCAATCCTAAGTTGGCCTAGTCCTAGGATAGGGACTGAAGTAAGAAGCTTCCATGGGTTAGCACAATTCTATAGGAATTTTATGAGGAGATTCAGTGAGATATGTGCACCCATCTTAGACACTATAAAAGGAGGAGTCAAGAACAAGTTCATATGGACCAAGGAACCTAATGAGGCATTTGAAAGATTAAAGAAAGAAGTGGCTACACAACCCATCCTAGTTCTTCCAAGCTTTGATAGATTATTCATTGTAGAATGTGATGCTATTAATGTGGTAGTGGGTGTAGTCATAAGCCAAGAAGGGAGGCCAATATATTTCTTTAGTGAAAGGCAAAATGAAGCAAAGTCTAGATACTCATCCTATGATTTGGAACTTTATGAATTGGTTCAGGCTCTTGAGAAGTGGAGGCACTAGCTATTGTCTAAGGAGTTTGTTGTCTTCACAAACAACCAAGCTCTAAGTTACATGAACACCAAAGAAAAGCTTAGTTTGAGACATATAAAGTGGATGGAATTTATGCAGTCCTACACCTTCACTATCTAGCATAAGAAGGGAGTCAACAACAAGGTTGCACATGCACTTAGAAGAAGATATCTCACTGTGCAAGAGATACAATTGCAGAGCATAAGAGTTGAAGGATTCGAGGACCTATATGAAGGGGATGTAGATTTTTTAGAGATATACAAGGTATTGTCATGCCCAAAATTAGGGAAAAACACACACAACATTTTTTTAAAAAAGGACACTAACTACAAGGTTACATACTAAGGTGTATTAATATTTGAGAAGAAAAACACCAACCAATACACTAAACTCACAAGGGAATTTGTGGCATGAGCTAGCTTGCCAACATCCCCTATACATTAGGTGCACTAGTCCGATGAAACCCCTAACTAGGGTTAATAATAAAGAGATTAGGAGGGAGAAATCCCTAAAAAAAATAACTTCATAATTAAGACAATAATGCTTGATGTAAATAGATTAACATTAAAATAAGGTCACCATTATTAATTCAATAATAATTATTAGAGGGGTTACTATCTTACCTAGTCCCACCTAGGGATTATAAGATTAATTACCTAATAAAAATAATAATGCCCAAGATAAATAATAGGGCATTGATATATAAGGGTCAATTAAATCAATAACTTAAATTATCAAATAATAATAAAAAATCCAACAACACAATCTTTAATTAAGTAAATAAATAAATAAATAAATAAAAGAAGGGACCCAAAATTAACACTCATAAGAAAAGATCTTAATTTAAAAACAAGTAATTATATCTTATCCCAAAAATAAAATAAAATCCCCAATAATAAGGGAACTTGAAAATCTAAAAGGCAAAAGTAAATAATAAAAGAAATAATTAATAAAACAAATACAAGTTTAAAGAATTAAAAGAGGAAATAGGGTTCACATAAATAAATACTCATTGACTTATTCAAAGTAAATCAAATTTCAAAATAAAAATAAGAAATCTCCTTATGGCTCCTTGGCCAACCCTAACCCTAATTTGAAATCAGGGTTTGGACCAAAATAAAACATGGCTTAAAACCCTAATTTCATTGTTGAAGGGTTTGCAGGTTGGGCCAAGGGCCAT